>JAQFVV010001127.1:0-107327 GCA_028023455.1 Epiperipatus broadwayi
TAAGAAATGTGATTATTTGCTAATAAAGATTACAATTATGCATATTTTATAATAACATTAAACATTTCCGTAAATAGTGATGAAACAATTTGTCTAAAGATCAAATCATTAAATTCTAGGGTGACCACATGTCTTGATTTTTCAGGATTTGTCCATATTTTTGGTTAGATGTCCCAGTATCCTTGAAATGTCTTTTGGAACCATTGTATGTCCCAATTTTCAAATACTCTTAATTATTATTTGTTTTACATAAATAATTCATTGCAAAAATGATAGTTTCTTGGCCTTCTCTGTCCACTTCAGTCTCTACAGCAATATTATAAAAACTTCAGACAAATTCCAACACCAAAACAATGATCACAATTATGTTATATGGCCAGGTTCTCAAGCTAGATGCATTCTCACATCCAACCTCCATTTGGGGCATGTGTACTTAGATTTTTTGGCTAAAATTTGAACTGTGCTTGCACCTGCTTTAATTGACAGGGTAGTTTTAAATAGTTCTTTGTTGATATTAATTTTCTGTAGTGATAAAATTAATAGGAATATTAATAACTCTAAACAATAGACAACATGTCAAAGAAAACATGTAGTTAGAATGATGAATATACACAGAAATGGAGTTTTATAAAAAAAAATGGATGCAATGCCATAAAAATGATTTGTTGTCATGTCTGAATTTTTGATTGAACTGGTTTAGTCACCTATTCATTTCTTATTTTTAACTACTATTTGTGTCTTTAGTGTTTGTGACAACATGGTGAATTCCTGAAATCAAGATTTTTTAACTTCCTGTTTCACTTCTCTCATTTCCTGTACTTGAATGTTTTATGAATTGCAGAACAATAATTTTTTTTGCTATTTTGTTTATTTGAGGTGGATTTCACTTTATTCTCTCAATTTTCATTTTCTTGAAATTTATATTAAAAAGCTATTCTCGATATATAATAGATTACACAAAAATAGTAAAATTCTTTGCTATAGTAATGAGAAATAAACAATTTACTGTATGCAAAAACAAAAGAAAAATAATGTGTTAATCATAATTTCTCGGTATTTGTCAGAGCTGTGCAGGTGTGGAATACGTGCTGTTGTGTTTCTTCTTCCCTTTGGCACAAGGAACCAAAAGCATCAATTTTGTTATAAAACCTGCAGTATTTAAGGAAACAGGAGTAGGTAGAGTTTGAAGATTTAGCCTTAAGAGAAAGTCAAAAATTTGGGTTCCAATGACCATTTTTTGAATCGCTGCATCAAACGACTGTTGGTCATATTTAGCGTTGGTGACTGAGGATCAAAAGTGCAAAATATATAATCTGGGGTTTTAAAATAGTTTACTAAATCAAGAGTTTAAAAAAAAAAAAAAAGACCAAAAAATACAACATACAAACAAGCGTTTATTTATATATGTGTATTTGATATTTGTTGTTACTCGGTTCGAAAGTTATTTTACATCTATAGAATATATAAGAAGGTTAAAATTGATTAGTTTCTTGTTAAAATACTAATTTCCTTTCAGTTATATGAGAAACGAAAATTTCATTGGAAAAGTAAATTTGTTCTTAAGTATAATTATCAGTGTTAAAGATGATACTTACGTTTGACAATTTTAAATGTTTTTTAATCATCTTAAAAATAATTTTTCTTCAGAAATAATACAAAATTAATTTCCTTAAAAATTTCTTTTTTAGTTTAACATTGTAATATAGTTTTAATATAAACGTGTTAAAAATAAATTTAGAAAACTACAACAATAACCACGCACACAAAAAAGAAAACTATAATAAAGTTTCTTTTTTTTTTTTGCAATTTATAGATTTGTCGTTTCAATAATTTTTCAATTACTTTCCTTGAAAATGTAAATAATGTCTGCAATTCTTATAATCTTTTCAAAACTTTAAAATGCTAATTTATAGTATATATTGCTTAAGTAAACAATACGTAATGTTTTTTTGATGTGATCAATCTTTAAATAAAATACTGTACTATTTGCTTGCTACATTCCTAAGTTCTCTCTAACAAATAATTACAACATAGCAATAAAAAAAATACATTAGAGTAAATTGTGTTAACTGTAAGATTACTATTTTTCACTGTAACATTTTCTTTTTGCTTGATGGATTTAATTACATTTGCTGTAGATTAGAAATCTGTGTTTATATAACAAACAAAAAAAAACGTTTAGTTTAAAATATAAATCCTTATTTTAAAATATCCTGATTTAAATACTTTAGAAATTGCAGTTAAATTCATTGTGGGGATGACTTGACCTATTAAAACAGAGATTAAACTCTCCATACAGTAGCGCCACAAGCCAGACTAATCCAATAGATGCTAATAAGACAAAATATAGTCGCTGGAGAGTTGCATTAGATCCTAAGATCTAGGTACCATGCTGTCAGATCCACTGATGAAAGCCACAGGCTAGAAACTAGTCTGAGATATTGGATTAGTGGGCACTAGATAGGGATGTATGCACAAATCTTCTCGCATCCATAGATTTCTTTGGCTGCATTGAGTGGTGCTACTGTATGGAGAGTTTAGCCTCTGTGTAAACACCTTGTGTAAGCATAAAAAATGGTGATCATGTGATGTTTAGTGATTTAACCCATTAAGCTTTGTTTACTTTTAACAGATGTATCAATATTTTTGCTACACTCAAAAAAAAAGGCTTAAGATTGGTAAAACTATATATATATATATATATGTGTGTGTGTGCGTGTGTATTTGTTTGTTACGGTTTATTACAAATGCATATTTTTATTTGTATGCTCATATTCGAGAATGAAAAAGCATATGTATACAAACATTTAATTAGGTGAGTGGATATTAGAAGGGATTTAAATGTGATGAAATAATGATAAATTAATAGTGTAAGGTTATCTTGTTATTTTTAAAGTTTAGCTTTATTTTCAGTTACATTTTGTTTTAAAATCAATAATATTGTGTAAATAAAAAGAAAAGAGGCAAGTGAAAGAATGTGGCCCTACAAATGCATTACAGAGAAAAAGTTTTGTGGGTGTGTGAGGTAAAGTCATGGTTGTCCTTTAAAAGTTACATATATATTTGAGAAGTTTAAATATTGGTAATAAATATTTATTTATTCTAAATAAATAAAAAATGTTTCACAATGTTTGGAAATTTTTCAGAATGTCATTTTAAACAAAAAGAAGTTTGCTGAAATTTAATTTTAGAAATGAGTTCTAATGTTTTTATGGTTAATCTAATGATACAATTAAAAGGTTATAAATTAGGTTAATTAATCTTAGAAACAGTTGTTCTTTCATAATTTGATGTGTCCTAGCCAGCAACTTGTATTAGTAAAAAAAGAAAATGATCTTTTTTTTCCATATGTCATAGCATCGGTTGTGAGGTGAACCTGCAACGACCATCTGCAACCAACTGCTTGCTTGCAAGGCAGCTACGCTGCCCTCTCAGCTAACAATGATTGACTGATTCTTGTATAGATGAAACTTCAGAATGGACTCCATAAGTCTCCAAGCTATTTCTTATGTCATGATGCAGCATATGAAAGATAATTAACAAAGGATTGTCATACTTCATTAGAGTAAACAGCAATTTATCAAATCAAATCAATAAGATATTGCTTTGATTAACTAGTAACAGTTATAGATTGAGTTAAATAGAAAATTTAGTATTCTATTTCTTTATAATAATAAATTAACCTTTGACTATCTTTATCTCATTTGTTATGCATAAATTAATTGTTTTATTTATTACTTTCTTATTGAGCAATTTAAGATATAAACAAATTTTTAAACTAATTTCATGCTAAACAATCACCTTTGCTAATTGGTCAACAAGCTTTGAGAAAATATCTCTATCTGAAAACCAACCACCATCCCTGACCAATGGTTTCATGCTTTTGGCACTCCTCAGAGAGACTCTATGATAGCTTCAGACACTAGATCTAAAAACATCAACCATAAGCCAGCATTTATCTAAGAGTTGACTATTGAAAAAAATCTGAAATTTTCAGACCCCTAAGTGTCTTCAAATCCAGCTATCTAACTCAAATAGCTATTTGGGGCTGAGAGATCTTCAGCCAAACCATATATTAGAAGTCTTAGCAATATAGCATCACTTAAGACTAAAAGCAAAGACTATAAATAGTCAATAAAAAATAATGTCATATAGCACATGATCCCACTTCTTATTTAAGCTTGTAAAAATAAAGAGCTTTGCTAATTGCTCAACAAGTTTTGAGATAAATGTTTAGCAAGAGAAAACATTTCAAATAGAGATATTTTAAACCATAATTGCTTCCTAAAACATATAGTAAAAAAGAAAGTGGGAAATAATGCTACTGGAACAAATGTATCACTTCTTTCACTCTTTTGATTTCATATGGTAAAAAGAAAACTTTTACCAAGTGATTCTGGGAAGTTGTCTTATATATTTATTTTTTTATTACTATCAATAAAAAAAACAGGCTTAGAAATATTTTTTTTTGCCTGGCTGAAGATTTGGATATATGGATTCCAAAGAAATAAATGATTGAATTTATATCATTGTTCTAGAAGAATTACAAAAAAAGCATTAATAATATTAAGTAAAAAATGATGCTGCTTCCATTTCTGATAAAATCATTTTATTATTTGCAACTATCAAAAAATTATTTTTTCACCAGTAATTTTGCCAATGGATATTTAAAAAGTCTTTCACTTTAATACTCAAAAAAATAATACTTTTTTTTCTTTTATTCTTAAAAAAAATAATACTGTTCATTTATTTAAAGGAAAATGAGTTGATTTTTTTTTTATCTTTTTAGAGAACATAATAATCAAATCTCATTAATAAAGGATTAAAATATTAAAGAATATGATAACATAATTAGCTTTTTTTACAAGAAATCATTAATAAGTAATATCTTAAAAACATATTGCAATGAATTATACTTAATATATTTGCATCAAATAGATATATCCACAAATGATCTTAAAGGTGAACTATTTTATGAAAGGCAATGAAAATTAATAAGTAGTATTAAATTTTGTATGTGGAAATAATTTTAAATATATATTTCTAAATGTTTCTATATTCTAAAAGAAATTCATTAACATAACTAGTAGGTGTGATTGCAGACAAATGCAATTTTTAAACTGAAAATTAAAAATAAAATTATTTATAAATAAATATAAAATTTAGAATGACAGATATTATCTCTAAAAGAATTTATAGAAAAGCTACCAAAATAGTCTCTTCACCTAAAGTCCAGAGATTGTTTTAATATATTACTATCTTTTATGTATTTTGTGGTTTGTTTTTTTTTTATAAATATATTAAATAACTTCCAATAATACCATACATTCTATTGGAATCATATAAATAAAATACACTATTTATTATATTTTAATTTATTTTCAATGTTGATATTATGTAGATATGATTCAATAGTGAAGCCATCTTCAACACACAAAAGTTGATAAGAAGTTACTAATCAATCAGTTCCCTCTGTTTAATAATGAAAATAATATTAGTTTTTTTTTAAAATACTATATGTTTGGAAAAAGCAATTGCAAAATAATAGAATTTATTTAGGAAACAAACCTGATGCTAATGAAATTGTAATATTTATGATATCATAAAAATATTGTAATGTATTTATAGAACAAATGCGATGCAAATGCTTGACTATATCTATTTATGGTCAATTCAAAATAGAAATTTTTTTTTCTTTTCCAACATAAACCATAATTTCCACCTATTTTTGTAGATGTATTATCACCTAAGGGTTTGTATTGATGAAAAAATAAATTCTTTCTCTTCATTACATATTATTTAGCAATCGAAATATTTTAAAAACATTTAAATCAGAAATTCATAAAAAGCAAAAGTATTACTTGCTTATAGAAATGTGATGAAACTATAGAAGGTATTTTACCAAGCACCATAATATGTTTTTCACATGATCACCATTTATTATGCCTACACATACTGTTAATAAAAGTATCAAACTCTCCATACAGTACTGCCACCAAGAGCAAACCTTTGTAATCAATGGATGCAAGAAGATTTTTGCATAAAATCACTATATAGTGCCTCTTCAACCAACATCCCCAGACTTGTGGCTTTCATTAGTGAGGAGCCTTGGATTGAGAGCTTTATATTTAACCAAATACATAAAAAATGGCTGCTTGAGGACTGCATCAGATCCTAAGATCAAGGTGGAGTACTCTCAATCCAAGGCTCCTCACTAATGAAAGCCATAAGCTAAAAACTAGTCTGGGAATGTTGGATGAGTATGTACTAGATAGGAATTTTATGAAAAAACCTTGCATCCATTTATTACAATGTATTGCACTTGATAGTACTATATGAAGAGTTTGGTAATCTTATAATATGTTCTATTATAGCATTATATAGTGATGTGGTATAAAAATAATGACAGTTACGGCATATTCACTACTTAAAATAAATGTAAATTTGCTTCACATTTTACTATAAATATTATTCATTTTATCTGATTTATGGAATTGTTTGTTTTCTTGGGTAATTTAATTTCTCCCAAAATGTTTACATTGTTCATACTTAATAAAAATATTTTTAAAATTGTTTGGTTTTCCCTGATAATACAACCTATTCTCATATATTTCTTAAACATTTTTAACTAAACATACTAATTTCAGGCTTGTTGTCTAAAGAAATATTATTTTTATGTTTCATATAAACATATTATTTTTATCTTGTGTTTGTATTTTTCTGCTATATATTATTACATTAAGAAAATAATGAAAATGAAAGCTTCCCAGTGTTGTTTTTTTCTCAGAACATATATTCTTTTAAAGAGATGCATATTATTTTTATTAGAAAAAAAAAGGTATATGAAACCTAATTGATTAGAATCTTCTTGCTAAGTTTTGTATTTTGATAATTGTGTTATCAATAAAATAATATGTTGTAAGATTAATATCTTAATTTGTTTCATTTTTCTAGTTTTTTATCTTTATTAATTTTAATTTTTGTGTTTTTACATAAATATATTTAATTTTATTTAAGTCATACTTTTTTTCTGATTATATCCAATTGCTTTGTTCCGTGGAACATTTTAAGGAAGAGCTAATATCTATTTTCAGTCTTGAATTTCACCTGAAGTTGCATGCTAAATTGATCAGTCCAGTTAGTCTAAATGCTTAAAAAACATTGAAATTAATAAAGGCACTTTATAATATAATATATAAAACTTAACTTTATAACTATCGAACATAATAATTATTTCATATTATTTATTTAAAGCAAGCATCATGTGACTTGAAGATTAAAATCGAGAGTCATTATTAACTGAATATTTGACTCTTTTTTTAAAATAAAAAAAAGAAAGAAAGAAAAACTTAGATCTTTAAAACATTTTAATTATTTTTATAATTTTTTTTTATTATTATTTTAACTATGAATGTCCGATGATCAAATTTGAATGAATTAAATAATGTTTCAGAAAGATTTAAATTTTTAATATATTTGTTAAAAAAAAAAAACAAATATAAAATTTTGTGGTAGCCTATTTTTAAAAAACAAAAACAAAATCCAGTTATTGTACCAATCTGAATATATTGACCGTTCAAAAAATTTCGATATATTTTTACTTTTATTTAGGTGTGTAAAAAAACATAAATCTCTTAAAAGACTTTAATTAAAATTTGTCATACGTATTTTCAGCTTTTTTTTTTTTTCAAATATATATTTTAATTCGTTTTTTATAAAAACTTGTAGTATATATACATATAAAAATGACATATATAATTTTTCATTACCTGGTAATTATTAAGAGCGATTAAGAACTTATCCTCAACAAGCTTTCAAAATAGAATTTCAAATTCTTGGCATTTATAAAGCCAATGAATGAAGGCAATAGCAGGTGTTATCTTAGTCTTACTTCAATTGTAAAAGATTGTAGTAAATCCTTTTACATGTTTTTAATTTTTACTGCTACATTATAAGTGTAACTTTTAAATTTAACTTGTGTATATATATAAAGAATCTGAAATAAGAATATATATGTATACAGCTTAAAATCCTTTTAATGTATATTTATATGAAATGACCATTAAAACCCAGTCAACATTTAGACAATCTCAATATCAATAACAATAAACAATTTTAAACTGTTGTCAAGGCAACCTCCTTTTAACAATAAAGGTGGACAACTCTTCTTGACAACAGTTTGAAATTGTTGATTGTTATTAATATTGGGATTATCTAAATGTTAACTGGTTTATAATAGTTACTTACAAACCCATTTAGTCTTGAACATTAATGCACTTATTATACGAAATAATCAAACAAATAGAATCGCAATATTTAGTGTTGTTTATTATCATTTTAGAAGCTTAATTGAAATAAAAATTAATTTAAGCCTTTATTTATATCACCCTTATTAGATATCCAATCTCTATCCACTCAAAAAATTATTATCAATCTTTTTATAAATATGCATTTTAATTATCATAGTAGCATTGGAAATTTTTTAAAAAAAAAAAACTGTAACTGTGAAATTGTTTATATAAAAAGTAGAAAATGTTATCTAAATAATTAATTAAGCTGTAATAGGACTATTAGTTATACATACAGATCAACTCAGCTAATATATATATATATATATATATATATATATATTATGTATATATTTATCCTGATATAGAGAGAGAGAGAGAGAGAGAGAGAGAGACAAAAAATAAAAATGAGTTTATATCTATATAAACAGAGATAAATTTTGCCTTGTGATTTTGCCAGGAAACTACTAATATTGGCAATCTCCTTGTGGCTAAATAAATTTCTTCAATATTCTATAATAGTTCTTTGGGGTCATATCTTATCTTGTCTTCAAATAATGGACTAGTCCAGATTCCTTTTTATAGCACTCGGATTGAGCTGTTATTGCTGCTAACCAATGCATATATAAAGAGATAACACAAAGCCAATGGGAAGAACAGACCAATGGGCAAAGATGCTTACAGGATCCAAATGTTTCCATTAAGGGTGTGGATCAGGAAATAGATAATCAGATTTTTTAAAGGTAGTAACAGAGAACAACTGTTAAACCTGAATAACAGTAGTCTGGTTCTTCATATTTGTGTGAAAGAAACTTCTGCTAACCTGATTAGCAGTGCTCATTTTCCAGATATTAAACTAACAGTTGCACAGGACTGGAAGCTGCCAGAACCAAAGTTGACTCAAGAAAGTGCAACATTACATGCAATAGGGTCACCATAACTCTAGAACTGGAACCTATACCCCATCAATTATAGCAGATGAAGTACAGCTATCTATAAATAATAATTGTAAATCAAGTTTATGTATGTATCTATATATTACTAATAATGATATATAAAATGTATGTATATTTGTTTGTGTTTATATGTATAATCATGATTAAACACAACATTTGCTTAGGTTTTATGTTGAAGTAAAAACAGGTCTGCTTTTACTTCAAAACCAAGTTGTTAAATGGATTTAAACCAGCAAGATATTACTTGTAGGTCTGAAAATGGAAAGAATAACATCTTTTTGACATTCTGCAAATAATATTTTAAACTTCTCCAAAGAGTTGGATAAGTTGAATTAAATATTTTTATATATTTAAAATGTATAATAAATAGTATCTATTACTCTTCAACATCATCTACAGAGAACTTTATATTTTGACCAACCAAAGAACCAATCTAGATTTAAAAGTGATATTCATATAGTAGAGCATATCCAAGTATTGAGAGAAAGTTAGGGAAAGGAACAATGAATATTAGTTGCCATTATAGATTATGAAAATCCATTTGCTTCTATAAGCATTTCTTTAGTGATTAAAGCATTTGATCATAAAGATATAGACCCAGTGCATTGGCGTATTCTGAAGAATATTTATAAAAATGCAACAACAACAATTAGACTACATAATGATATTAGGAAGATTAACATTGAAGTGGGTGTATGCCAGGATGACTCCATATTTCCAAACCCTTTAAAGCCGTGCTGCTAGAAGTATTTTATTGATCAAAATGTGGTGCTAAACAAATAAAAGTAAATGGATATTATTAATGTCATCTAGATTTTGCAGATATTATTTTTGCAAATAAAGCTTCAGAGCTTCAGGACATGTTGCAAGAATTATCAGATAAAAATAAGAAAGTAAGATTAAAAGTAAATGTTAAACAGACTAAAGTAATGTTCAATGGATTTTCGCAAAAGATGAAAATAAAAATTGATAATGATGAGTTAGTAGTTAACAACTTTGGATTACCGTAGTCAGATTATTACATATGGAAATGTAATGGATAAAATTAGTGCTAAAATTACATTGGTTGGAATGTTTTTAGTAAAAATAACTTAATATTAAAAGAAGATATGCCCATGTGTTTAAAAATGAATGTGTTTACTAAATATGTTTTATCAATTTTTACTTATGGATCTGATATTTGGACATCAACAGAATATCAATACAGAAACTTCAGACCATTCAAAGAAATATGGATGGATGCATGGTAGGAATAACAAGAAAAGACCAAAAATAAATTTATAAATAAGATGGAAAATAGATGTTACTGACATCATTGAAAGAATTAAGAGACTGAAGTGGAGTTGAGTTGTGCATATTGCTAGAAAAGATGATAATAGATGGACAGTTGAAATCTTAAACTGGATTCCAAAAAATTGTAAAAGGCCTAGAAAGAGTCTTCATGTGACATAGGTAGATGGAATAATGAAGTTTCCAGGTCTGATGAGGAGCAGTACGTCTAGATATCAGAGACAATGGGGTGAACTTAGAGAGACCTTTATTCTGCAGATGATTGAAAATGATGATGATAACTTTTCCAAATTGAGAAATCTCATGATCATAAAAGAAAATCACTACTCTACCTATTGAATGAATATTCAATTGAGTATCCATAAGTTTCTGAAATCAGTGGTATAATAATCATCAATGGAATATACTAATGTGAAGAAAGCTTTCCACAAAATACTTGCATCACAACTTAAGATAATCCCAGCCAGATTTGTAAGGAGGTTACTTCTAGAAATTGATTTTAATCATATCTTAGAAAATGTGGAAAATATATTACACTATGATCAAGACCATTCCTAAATAGCATGGAGTGGATTTACATTTTAGTCTATTACTACATTCAAATTATGAGGTAATTTTCTGTTATTTAGAAACAAAGATTGAATGGACTGTCCACATTTAAATAAGAAGGAAGACCTGTTTTAATACTTATTTTATCAGAGAATTATTCCATGACAATCAGAAAAAAATGTAACAAAAGTTTTTATATTTTATTTCATTTTTTAATAAACAAGAGACTTATCAAAACTATTTGATTTTAAGAAAGATTTTTTTTAAATTCCTGATCATAAAAAAATTTTCAATGCCAAGAACTTATACACGATCTTTCCCAAACACTTTCTTTAATTTCATTTTTAACTAAGAAAGTGTTTGTTATATTGTATACTGGTTTCATTAATAACTTGCTAAAATAACGTCTTTTATACTTGCAATAAATTACTGATGTATCTTTATTTTAAACCATCAAACATCAAACAATCACGATTCTTTGTGCTTACACAACCTGTTTTTCACAGAGGCAAAACTCTCCATGCAGTAGTGCCACTCAGTGCAAGCCATAGATTACTCTAACTTGCACTAAGTGGTGCTATATTATGGAAATTTTTGCCCCTGTGTCTCTGTTTTGTTGATATAATTGTAGTGTAATATTATCTATGATATGTTCATTTTTCTATTCTGTTAAAAAAAGCACTAATATTTTTAATTTGATAATTTTAATTAAATTTTAAATATTTTTGTTGTTTTAATTTATTCTATTTGATTTGTTTAATTTATAGGATGTATATAAATTCAATTTTGCATAAATATTGAGACTTTTTATTTAAAAGATTACAATGTTGAAATTTAATAATAAAAACTATAAAGATAAAAAAAATCCTACAGGGATTTTTTTTTATTTTCTAATAGAAATAAGACTTATTTTGGTGTAGATTTTAACTTCTAACAATATGTCATAAAGAAACCCATAAAGATTCCAGCTAGGAGATAGCTTCATTAATGGCCTTATTAAGTTCTTTAGCTCTGTTACTGTAGCCATAAATTTGATAACCATTACCTATATGGTTCATAGTTTGTTTTTGTCCATATTTACTTTGAACAGTTGCAGAGAATTTATATTTATAAACAGATAAGCATAATAACTATGAATTATCTTGAATCCATTGATCACTTCCCATAGATGTCTAGAAAGAAGCTGACTTCATTGTTAGATCTGGAAAAGAAATTCATTTGAAACCACAAAAGAATCCCAATTTTGTAGATTCTTGGTTCAACATCCAAAAATAAAATATTGATTTAAATTAAAGATATATCTTGAGTTATTAGAAAATCTGATTTGCTTAATAGTTTTTATACACTTTCTGTGAGGTAATTTCTCTTCTGATATCTTATGGATGAATATTTAAAAAATAGAAAGTCAGTAATATTTGCCATTGTAGTATTTAATTGGGAATCCAGAAGTTTAGAATGAGAACTGTTTTTTTTTTTTCAAACAGGGCACAATATTCACAGTGGAATATGCTAATGTTAAAATAGCTGTCCATAAAGTACTTACATAACAATGTCAAATATTTCCAGCCAGAATTCTAAGGAGATTATTTCTAGAAATTAATTTTGATCTAATTTTAGATAAATGACAAAAATAAACTAGGTTTTGATTGAAGTCATTCTTAAATACCATGATTTGGACTATCAGACTACTATTGGAAAGTTTATATTCAAATTATGAAATGATTTCCAGTTGTTCAAATGAAAAAATGAATGTATTATTATCATTAGATTCATATTTCAAACTATTATTGTAAAAGGTTATATTCAGATGATTCTCTATTGGTTAGTTGAAAAGTTGAATGTGCTACATGGATTGGATTAGTTTTTGTAAGATTTTTTTCCCAAATCCTTACTGGGATACTACCTCAGGAAAATGTTTGCCATATGTATATCAAAGATTAATGATTAATATATTATATATAGTAGGAGAAAGAATTAAACTCTGTGGTAGTCAACTTTCCACTGACCATTTAGTAGCACTTTATCAAGTTAATTAATAGGTTTTTACATTTAAGGATTTTAGAATCTTCGATCATTTTTCCAGTTAAACCAATAAGGATAACTTCAATTCCAAATTTGTTCTGAATGCCCTTTTCAAGGTGAGCTGCTAAAGAATAAGTTTTCTCAGCAGATTTTTACTAACCTAAAACCAGCCTGCTCTATGAGAAGTTGACTCTTAACTATTGACAAAATTCTTGTTAATATATTTTCTTCCAAAATCTTGTACAAAATACATACGAATGATATTGGTTGATAAACTTTTGGATCATTTTTAGCTTTGTTTGGTTCCAAGACTACTTTAGTTACATTTTTGGAATACTTGCTTATGACTAATGTTATTCAATAATTCTTCCAACCATAATTTTTTGGCATTATAACTATTTTAGAAGAATTCTATATGCTCCTGAAACCTTTAAACCAATAAAACATCACACGAATATCATTTCCTATGCTTACACAAGCTTCTGAAACAATAGCAAATTCTCCATAAAGTAGTGCCACCCAGTGCAAGTCATAGCATTCAATAAATTCTTAGATGTGTGCATAACATCTGTATCTAGTACCTACTTATCCAAAATTCCCAGACCAATTTCTATGTTGTGGATTCATCAGTGAGAAGCCTCAGATCTGAGAGGATAGTCTCTAGCTTATTGCTTTCATCAGTGAATCTGATAGCACTATACCTAGATGATCTCAGATCCAAGTTTCTTCACTGATAAAAGCCATAAACTAGAAACTAGTCTAGGGATATTTTATGATTAGTTACTAGATAAATATTTTATACACAAACTGTCTAGCATCCATTGATTACTATGGTTTGCATTGGGTGGCAGTATTGTATATAGGGTTTGCCACTGGAACTTTCCCTGATTTAAGTAAATCAAGATTTATAATGTTCTCCAAGATTAATATTATAAAAACATGATGAAAGACATGCTTGCAAATGTGCTCTAATATTTTTTTTATTCTGTCAATCTTGATTATAAAAGTCTTATATGTAAGATTGACAACCTGATTATTAATGACAATAGTGATTTGTTTAGAGGTACTTTAACATTTATCAAATATTCTTAAAGTGTTTAGACCTTACAAACTAGTACTTCTCAAGTTTTGTTTTATCTGTGGCTTCATTTTTCATTTTTCTTTCTGGAATCATCCAGTGATTTTAAAAACTTGACAATAATTTCTGATTTTTTAATAAACAAAATATGACTATAAGTATTACTTCTTGTTTTATTCCAATCTGTAATGAATTGCTTATGATATCTATGAAATATTGACTTATTGGTAACTGTTATTAAGAGATTATTAAACATATTATAGCAAAAGAGAATTATACAGAGTCTATTTTGTTCAAGATATTATATTAGCCTTTTTTAAATTCTATCTTAGAACAGGATAACCTTTAATGATAGAAATTCAGATTCCAAGAGTGATTAGGCTTGGTTTATAGTTTTTATGGAAAAAATGTTTTAATATCACTAATTCTATTGGTAACAATAGATTTTTGTCCAGACAAAACATAAATCAGAATTTGTTTTGGTATGTCTGAATGTCCTGATACTCATTGTTTGGTATCTGAAAATAAGATTATGTTGCTGAAATCTATCCACTCTACAAAATGACAACCTGCCTGATCTTCATTTTCATAATCCCAAGGTGTAATGTGAGAATGGAATGCTATAAATACAGAAAATGTAGAATAACTGAGATTTGAGTGTAGGGAAAAATTGTATTTGGGAGTATACATAAACAATTTTTATCTAAATGTTCAGTAAAATATCATTTGGATTATATTGAATAGAGGTTTTTTGCTTTATCATGTTCAGTAGCTAAAAATCACTTATTTGGGCATATATCAGTTGTTGCAATGGTGATGCAATTATTATATCTTTCTTTATTATTTTGAGTGCATCTATTACTTTAGATTACCATGTGCAGTTTTAATGTAATGTGGAAAACATTTTAAAATTATCAATTGAAAAAAATCTGAAGATGTCAGCATTAGACAAGTCTTTAGGAAATTACAATATGTAATTTGCATAACTAAGATGTCAGACCTGTTATTAAGACAGGCAAAACTTTCCATACAGGTGATCATGTGATATTTATTGGCTTAAAGTCAGATCTGCTTTATTTGCTTCATAGAAATAAATATTTTTGATTGTGGGATTGTTTAGTCTGAAGGAAATAACCATAAATTTATTTGAAAAAAAATTGTATTTTTCAGTAATTTCTTTACATATTAAAAGTAATTTATGCAATATTTTTGTAAAATATTTATTTTAAACCAAATATCTACTTGACAATAGTCAGATTTTATTTGAATACATAATTTTTTTTAAAAATACAAGTCATAAAATGTATGTTATGGCTATGTGGGAGCAATTTTTACTGTGTAACAGAATATATTTTTGTCAGTACAAATAAAGAAATTTAAAAAATAAATAAATGGAATTCAATTATCTAATATTTTGTTCTAACTTTTTGAATACATAAAATTTTATCCAATAGACAGAGTGCTATAGTCACAGTTAAGAACTCCATTTAGCATTTAATTTTCCTATTTTACAAAGTTCAAATAAATAATATTTGTCTAAATTGCATGTTGTTAATAAATTGGTAATAATTGAAAGTTTGCTAGTCTTTTACATGTGTGATTATCTCTCAGACAGCCAATCAGATTTTAAACAGCTGATTGGCTGTCTGAGAGATAATTGCACATGTGAAAGACTAGCAAACTTTCAATTATTACCAATTTATTAACAACATGTGATTTAGACAAATATTATTTACATACATTGCTCATTAATTATATTAACATCTAAAAAATTGTGGTGTAGTAAATCTGAGATTTCGCACCATAATATCTTAAATTAATAACACAATAAATGATAAGTGTATATGTTTATATATTCAAGCTTTCAGGCCAAGATGCTTAAGACTGGCTTATATATATATATATAAAGTTAAGTTGAGAAAAGGTTGGTATCAACCTTTTCTTATCAAAATCTATGTCATGTGTCGAAGCCAGATCACTCTTAAGACAGCTGTTTAAAATCTGATTGGCTGTCTGAGAGATAATTGTGCATGTGAAAGACTAGAAAACTTTCAATTATTACCAAAGTTCAAATAACTTCATTTAAGAGCTTACATTTGTATTAATAAAGTAAGGCTTATCAATATGTAAAATAGGGGAAAGGATTAATTGGAAAAATAGAATGCTCAAATATGGAGAAAAATCTCACTAGGCCCTTTTCAAATAAGAAATAAGTCATTATATCCTGAAACATTGTAAGATAATTTGAAACAAAAGTAGCTATACCAGGTATGAGTATGTATTCTATAATTATTCAATGTAAATCTAAACACATGCATTATTAGACAAAGAATGAATGTCTTGAAGCCACAGTGTGCTGAACAATTAATTTCCTAAAGTATCTTTTTTTGGGATATGCCCTACCCTTAATTTTAAGTTGAATAATGTTATTGTACCATCTAGATAAAAACAAACAGAAAATTGTACAAACAAAAATAATACTACATTACATACATATTGCACCAGTCCAGACATTTTTTCAGTCAGAATAGATGGTTGAAAGAAAACAGATAGATGGAACATAAAAGTTAATTATGTCTGTTTTCATATGTAAATAAATAAATGCATGCAAATATGAACATTTAAGAATTATATAATCACTTAATTAATAATTAGTTATAGTTACTTAAGAACACCACAAAGTCACCATAAAATTTAGAATAATGTTCATTTTTTCTTATCTCTCTATATTTATGTTTATAATTGGTTTCTAGATATTTAAAAATTTACAACAAGCACTTGATTGAATATAAAATCAATCATAGCAAAATAACTTGTATCAATTTGATCAATAATATTATATGAATCCTATCATTTTAGTTCATTCATCTCTCATGTCATGGTTTGTGGTCATTGCATAGATCTCATTTACATTTTCTAGATTAGAATAAAAAAAGTAAAAATTGTGTATGATTTTATTCACAACTTTTTTTTTCTTGTTTAAAAAAAACTAATAAACATTTACTTAATAATGAATTAACAAATGTTTTGCTAAATGTACAATAATATTTACAATTAGATGATTTATTCTTTCTTTTTTTTTTTTGACCTTCTCATTGTTTTTTTTTTTTAATTTGCATAATAAATATTGATTTACTTCTATAATCCTTTCATTTGACTAATCTTTATTAGATGCAAGTTTTGTAATCAAGTAAATTCATGTTTCTGTTTTCTCTTAAATAAATTATAAATTTTGATTTCTTTTTAATTAATCTTATTACGTACAAATAATTAACTTGTGTGTGTGTATGTGTATATATTTTTCTGATTGTGCAACATATCTACGATAGACCTTTATTTGGTTATCCCATTGTGTATAATAGCAAACATGCATATGCATGACATAAAATGGTGGAAACATCCAGAAAATAATATTTTATATTTAAGCCTCTATCTAAAATTCTTCAATTTAATATCTGATATTTTTAAAAGATAACTGCACTTTAGCGATGATTAAGCAGATATATATATAGTTATACATGATTTTTCGTATAACTTTATTTTCTTTAAACAAGAGAATATCCATTGGTAAAAAATTAATGATGCTTCTCATAATCATAAGGATTTCTTAAAATCTATACATGAATTTGTATTTCAAAATATACTGATGGGAGATTCAAAACATTAATGGAACTATATAAAGGGATTTGTCTAATACTAATGTTTCATGTTTGAAACAACTTTTACCTTTCAATATCATCTATTTCATATGAGATCATCCTTAGCTTACTTAAGTTATACATATACAAAATATATTACATAAATAATATTCTTTTAAAATATGTTTGTCTATAGGTTAGATGACAGATCCATATTGTGTCAATATATTTGCAGTAATCTTCAAATTCTTCAAATGACATTCTTCCCCCATCTGATTAATTCAAAGGGACAATATCATTGTTTCCTTCTCATTGTATAAATGATTTATAAAGAGATGCATCTATCTTAGTTACAAATTTAAAAAATAAACAAATATATAATGGAACTTAAAGAATAAAAATGTGGATGATTCTGCAACTTACAGCTAAAGGTTTTATATTCAATGTATATAATAATTTTGAACTCTTATAAGACCATCATTGTAGTATAACAGAAAGGATAGCAAAAACACAAAGATTTTAATGATTTGCAGAACATGTAAACATAGTTCAATTTAAGAACATGGCAAATAAATATTTAACTCCTGTATATCTTAATGGATGCCCATTAAGATATGATGTAGAAAAGCAAACAAGAGCAGCAATTTCAATAACTAGTAAAGCATATAAATTTAATAATGAAATAGAATAATTCAGATAATAATATATTGAATATATACATTTATTTTTCAAAACCATGTAAAACAACATGAAATATTTTACTATTTGTAGAACATCTATATTGTATAATCAGATAGGGTGGTACAATGATAAATATTATGGTCACAAAAGTTTGCATTGGGAATTCAAAAATTTGAAATTTTGTTGATAAGTAAATTAAATGTGTTGCAAAATAAATTTTACAATTTGAAATAAATGATCCAAAAATTTCAGTATAATTTTTTTAAATGTTACTTAGAAATAAAATGCAAAATAGCATATTCAAGATCAATATTGTATATGAACACACATAAATATTAATGGGAATGAATATTATAATTTGAAAAACAAAATTCACTTATGTTTAATATTTATCCTGTAAACAGGATATGAAAAATGAAGGAAACATTAATTTATAGCTAAATAGAATATATATATATATATATATATATATATATATATTGTAATTACAATAATAATAATAATAATAATAATAATAATAATAATAATAATAATAATAATAATAATAATAATAATAATAATAATAATAATAATAATGGTAACAAATTATTATAAACAATCCTTAAATTTGCAGAAGTACTTTCAGTTAATTTCTTGAACCTGCTCAACTGCCATTAAAATTTAAAAAAAAAAACACAGTGGAAGCAAATGTCATCAATTCAAATTCCAGGAATCTTGTATTTTAATGTTAGCAGATTGCCTATTTATTAAATGCATTTTATTCATATTTATAAAAAATGCCTCCTTAATTTTTCTTTTATTATGGTTTCTCTCCTCATGAATAATTTTCACATTTTCAAAATCAAATTTGAATTTATATTTACATGTTTTTTTCATGATCAAAGAAAACTGAATCAGAAATTAAATCACCATTATTTTTACTTTTTGCACTTTTATATAACAATTCATGCTTCCTCAATCTCTTCTCAATAGTGCACCTAGATTCACCTATATATGATAGCATACAATCACAAAAAATGTGATATATGACATTACTTTTCTGCTTGACATGTATGAGATCCTTAGAATTATTGATTAATTTATTAATATTGTTTAGAATGTAGAATGAAATGAAACATTAAACACATTCTTATATATATATATATATATATATATATATATATATATATATATATATATATATATATATATATATATATATATATATATATATATATATATCCCTAAAAATTCACTTGTGGATTTGAAATAAATGGAATAGATATCCATTGTTTACTATTAATCTTCATTTCCTTTAAATCATTATAACATTTTTTAAATTGACATAAAGTATTGTTTATTTGTTCCATTTTATAACCAACATCAAGCAATTCATTGGCAAATATCTCAATATTTTTCAGTTTATTACTTTGGTAATGACATAATTTTTCATTCCAAAACAAAAAAGATCTAAAACTTGCTATCTTATGCATCATTGGTACTTTTGATTTACAATGTATATATCCTCTTTTTTGCAGTGGTTTAATTATTAATTTATAATTTAATATACTGTTATCTCTTGTAATAATTAAATCTAAATATTTAATATTTTTTGTCCTGTTCCTTTTCAATAGTCCATTTCAAGCCATTTAACTTATTTAATTCATCTACAAGCAAATTTATATTATTATTATTATTTGCAGAAACAAAAACATCATCCACATATCTTTTGTAAATTTTAATATCTCCAAAAGTACACATATTTCAAATACTACTCTCATATGTAGATAAAACAAAATTGCAACCTTGTGCAACTACAGGCAGACCCATGGGTCAAGCTTTAGACATTATATATATATATATTATAACGATCCAGAGAAAGAGCTTAACGTAATCTGCACTACAGGGTGCCATCTAGGCATTTGAACCTAGAAAAATTTATAAAGTAGGCAGATACGTAAGTCAAAAAAAATATTTTTATTTTTTTTATAAATTTTGATTCCAGTCATTAGCCCATTGTCACTAGCTCAAGGAGTAGCAGAGATTAAATAATATAATATAAATTCTTATCTAAGAATATATAAAAAAGAATAACATAAGCCACTGCCAGTAATTAACATACAAAAATTTATTTACGCACACATATATATAACATATAACATTTTTATTTTAATATGTTTACTTTAACATTGAACTTTATTTTTAACTTTTATTTTAGATTTTTAATTTACATTTTAAATTTTATACTATTATTAGTTCGCACAAATGGATTTAAAAAAGTTTGTTTTAAAACATGTTGAGTATAGATCGGTTACATAGATTTCATGGTTAAAGACATTTCAAAATAAACATAAATGATCAAAATATAAAGTCATTGATACCGTCAATTGCAGAGGGAAATTTATAAGTAACCCATTAGCATTCACATATAAGATGCTTGCATTGACACCAATAACTTAAAAGACATCCGAATAAATACATTTTAGATACTCACCATAAGGTATCATTATTTATCGAATGTCTATATATTTTGATCAAATATGAATACCCAAAACATAATTAGCCGATAATCAATCCATGCAAGCATCTATAAACAACTTAAATTTAATGCATTTTTATTTAGTGTTGAGTATGAATAGACTACATAGATTTGCATTTGAAAAGAAAATATTCTATCCTTATTTAACCTTAGGCCAAAAGTTCGCAGTTGAACTAACGCCAATTCATGATATATCGATGTATTCAATGTAATACAAAATACGGCAGCACAAAAAGTTAAGAGAAGAAATTGCCTCTCGTCAGATAGGAATACTATATCTATCTGACAAGAAGAGCAATAAAAAAAACTCCATAAAAAGGAACTGCAGTCTCCGACTTATAATTCCTTCCATAGGCAAATGGGTGAGTGCAGCATATACAAATGATTCTGCCCGTAGCGAATCTTGCATTACATCTACTAACTACACCAATATATCCAATCCATTGACCCAATTTAACTATGAAACAAATAACCTAAGATTACCCTCCCCTAATATAACTTTACAAATCTATACAGCCATTCATGCCCGACTTAAGTTTAACATTGATATATTTTAATTTATCGGAAAACAGAAATCATAATAAACTTAAAGAACAAAAAAACTAAATGGAAATGATTTTACAAAAGAAATACCTTAAATAAAATTATAACTAATTAATAAATAATGTTGGTCAGATAGGATTCTATTTCTTATAAATTAAAGACTGAGAAAGTTTATATTTTAAAGTTCTTAGTGTTTCAAAATGTTTTTAAAGTTCTTACGATTTTTTTTTCAACGTTCTTTTTTATTCATTGCATGCCATTTGGAATCCACATTAAATCCCCCGACGATCCTGTTGTCCTCAGTATAAGAAAAGCGATGTTTTATTTTTCCATTTTTATAACTATTGAAGGAATTGAAAGTGCGTCTTTCAATCCCTTCACCTCCAACTCCCTGACTTAACACATCTCAGTCCTCTCTTAATAATCTATAATAATTTCCAAATTTTCCTTTTATATTAATTGTAAGGATTGACTCAACATTACGTCATTGATGATGGTGGTCTTTTCACTGAGGTCCGATTCCATAGGGATTTCTTTTTATTTGCTAAAAGTTTCTATTGTTTTCCTATCTGACCATTGTTTATACATTTAAATGCCCAAGGGCTTGTTCACTTCGACTAATTAAAATAATCATTTCCATAACATTAATTAACCTGTTTTCCAAATCCAAAGATATATTTAAAGATAAATTTAAAGATATAATTTTATCTCCAAATCTTTTTAAAATTTAGTTTTAAAATACTTTTTCTTTAATAAAGTTTTATTTTAATAATTTTTCTCATCTGTGCGATTTATATATATACGAGTTTAAGGTAGAATTTATTTTCAATTTTTCTTTCTTAAAAAAAATTTTAAATGTGAACTTTTTATTTTGATGTTTAATAATAAAAAAAAATAATGTAACATCGTCTGTGCTCATTACAATATATATATATATATATTATATATTATATTTATATATATATATATATATATATATGAATTAATAGTATTATTTCTGGGAGCTTTTGTATAATAAAAATATAACAGCTAAATAGCTGATGTTTCATTATAATAACAACTACTTTCCTCAGAACTTCTTCTTCCTCAAATTATATGAATGTTTATGGTGAAATTTAAAATCATTATTTTTTCCTTTGTTATTTTCTCCTCATTCTCAATTTTTATTGGTTGAGAAGTTTCAAAAAATATTTTATCCTCCAATAGCTTTTTTTCCAATATTGTTAATTTTGTTTAATTCACACTTTTCATTTATACTCTTATTTCAAAAATCTCTATAGCTTCCATTAGCAGTCTCTGATCATATTCTTTAATTTTGGAAAAATATGTGTTTAATTAAAATTAATATCATGATTAGTTAATTTAATGTGTGAATAAATGGCTAATAAATTACATTTTTCTCTAATTGCTAAAATATGTTCTTTTATTCTTATGTTTATTCTATGATTGGTCTGCCCAATGTAGGAATGAAATATGGAATTTTATATACACCATGATACTCCAAAAAAAAATTATATTTAGAGTGTGTAAATACTTCATTAATTTTTTTAAATGTAGTATAAATTGTGTGGATATTATTTTTCTTTAAAACATTACAAATTTTATCAATTATTTCCTTTATATATGGCAGAACAGTCTTAATTTTTGAAGTATCATTTATTATATTAAAATTCCTATTAATAATCCTGTGATCAAAACTATTAGTAATCCTACGATATAATAAGAAAAAAGGTCTTGATATTTCCAAAATCAAGACTATTCTGCCAGATATATAAAGGGAGTAACTGATGAAATTGGTAATGTTTTAAAGAAAAATAATATCCACATAATTTATACTGTGTTTAAAATATATTAATTATTATCACATGCTAAAGATAAAATATTCCTTTGAAATGTTGTGAAGTATATAAAATATCATGTGGAGTTTGTTTACATTCACACATTGATCAGACAATTTGTAGAATAAACAATAAGAAAGAAAGAAGACGTTTTACAGTTAGAGAAAAATCTAATTCATCTATTTATTCACACAGTAAATTAACTAAGCATAACTTCAATTTAAAAAAAAAAACACATATTCTGGCAAAAATTAAACAATATGAACAGAGATTACTACATGGAGTTATAAAGTTTTTAAAAGGCTAAGAGCATAAATGAAAAGTATGAATTAAAGCAAATTAACAATATTTGGAAGATGTTATCAGAAGGTAAAATATTTTTTTACAACTTCTCAACCAATAGAATTTGAGAATGAAGAGAAAATAACAAAAAAATAACAATTTTAAATCTCACCACAAACATTCTTATGATTTAAAAAAAAGAAGCTCTGAGGAAAGTACTTGTTATTGTACTGAAACAATTTAGCTATAATATTTTTATTATTTGGAAGCTCCCAGAAATAACACTATGAATTCATCATTTATCCATGAGAATATTAAAAAATGTATAGATAATTATCAAGGGATAACAAAAATATACATAAACATGGCAAAATTATTAACTAATAAACCATAAGAATTGAATACAAAAATGTACTAATAAGCAAGCAAAGTGATAAATTTAATTTGAATCTAAACCTTATATAAATATTTTATAGATGTTAATACAGCATTGAAGCTATAAAATAAATGAAATTGTGCTTTCAGATGAAAAATTCCAGCACTATTCTCTTGCATTTGTTTTTATGTTCAAAATACATGTGAATGCATTTTAAATGGGAGCAAAAATATAGAATTAGGCACCTAATTGAAACTTTTTATATATTTCAAACTAATCTTTTATTAATATGTAACTTTTATAAAAGAAATAGAAAAAATTTTGACCACCTAAACAATGGCAATGTAGTGATATAATTATCATCACCATCATCATTTTCAACTATTATCAATCTACCTCAGAATGGTCTCTCCAAGTTCAACCCAGTGCTGACCACTAGCCTTTCTTCTCCACATCACCCCAGCTCATTAACATATTTTAACCATCCATCTCACATGTGGTCTCTCTAGATTTTTTTTACAATCTCTTGGAATCCAGTTTAAATTTTCACATGTCCATCTACTATCATCTCTTCTTTGCCCAGCCCAATTTTGCTTCAGTGTATTAATGTTTCAATGATACTCATAACATCTATTTGTTCTTTCACCCATTTACTTGGTTTTTGAGCTCTTCTTTTACTCCTAATATGCATCTCATCATACTTTATTGAGTAGTCTGAAATCTCTGTACTGCTTGTTTGCTAAGTGTCTAACTCTCAGGTCCATAAATAAGAATTGATTAAACATGTTTCTTAAAAACCTTCCTTTTCAAACACATTCTTCTTAATATTAAATTACTTCTATCAAAAGCACTCCAACCAAGTTTAATTCTATGATTAATTCCATTCATTTTGTTTTCATCTGTAATAATAATCTGACCAAAGTATTTGCAGTTGTTAACTTCGTCTAACTCATTATTATCAATCTTTATATTCTTTTTTTTTACAAAATCCATTCAACATTACTTTAGTCTTTTTAACATTTACCTTTAGTCCTACTTTCTTAATCTCATTTGCTAATCTTTTGCAAAAAATTTGTATCACTTGCAAAATTTAGATGATTTAAAATAATCTCCATTTACTATTACTTCCTTAACTATTCATTTTAATCCACAAAATACGTTTTGCAAAACTGTTGCAAAAAGTTTTGCAGATATGGTGTCACCTTGTTGTACATAATTCTCAATGTTAATCTTCTTAGTATCATTTTGTAATCTAATTGTTGTTTTTGTATTAATATAAATATCCTTCAAACTATAATAATATCCTGCATCTATACCTTGATGATTCAATTCTTTAATCACTGAAGAAATTCTTATAGAATAAAATGCCTTTTCACAATCTACAAATCCAAAGCATAGTGGCAACTCATATTAATTTGTCTTTTCTATAACTTCTGCCAATACTTGGATAATACCACTTCATTAAAACCATTTTTAAACCCAACTTGTTCTTTTGACTAGTTAAAATACAAAGTTTGCTGTAGACAAGTTGTAATTATGCTGGTAAAAATTTTGTATAGAACTTAGGAAGGACTGATAGGTTTGAAATTTTTAATATTTTCTTCATCACCTTTTATTAACATTAATATTGCATTTTTCAATCATCTAATATATTTTTATTATGTAGATATTTGGTATATAACTTTGGCAAAAAAAATCTATTTCTTCACCTGTTTTTTTTTTAATATTGATTATAATTCCATTAGTACCTAGAGATTTTCCTTCTTCATATATTTAATTGCATTTCTCATTTGTTCATTTAAAATCCTAGGCTATTCTGAGGTTATAGTAATTGTAGCATATATTTTTCCATATTCTTCATTGGTATATAATTCTTTATAAAACCTTTTGACATATTCTATGATACCATCACTTTTTTAGTAATGGTTCCATCTTTTTTTTCTTATTGTAGGAATAAGGTTCCTAACAACATGAAGTTATTGTTTTACACTCTTCAGACTTATTTTCTTTTATAGCTTTCCTTATTAACTGATAACTATACTTTATTATATCATTATCAACTCTTTTTTGCACCATTTTACACAATTCTAGATATTCAATCTTTTTAATGCATTATTTTTATACAGTTTTTTGCTCCTATTTTCTTCAACAATTGACTTGCCTCAATAAGAGTTTTACTGGTCAATTGCTGCTTTTTTGTTACAGTTATCTTTGTTGCGCCTTTTAAAAGTGTATCAGTTATTTTTCTAACGATTTCATTTAAATCTGAATCATATTGTACATCTGTTAATATTTGAAAACGATTTACAAGTTCTAATTTAAAGGCATTGGAATGTTTTTGAAGATTAGGAATATTAACCGCGAAAACTTTTTTTCTAAATAATTTTTGTCGCACTAGTTTTGCATTAACATATATTTTATATCTCACTAATCGATGATCACTTCCAGTGTTAAATTTATTAAAATCACTAAAATGTTAAAATAGATATTTTTCTGTTAGTCAAAATATAATCCAACTCTGCTGCGTCTTTATTTGACTACTTCTATGACCATTTCCGTTTAGCGTTCTCAAAAAAAAAAAAAAGAATTCATCATATAAAGTTTTTCTTTTTCTACAAACTCCATAAGTTTATTTGCTATCTTATTTACTATTTATAGCAATAATGATGTAAGATTTATATAGTTTTTTTTTTTTTTAAAGTGTCATAGCATCGGCCGGGACGCGAACCCGCAACCCGGGCAACTGCCTGCAAGTGCAAGGCAATCGCGCTGACCTCTCGACCACCAATGCAAGACAGATTTATATAGTTCTCACTAATATCAAGTAACCAGTCGAAGTAAAAGAAATAGAATGTAAAGAGCAAAAAAAGGAAATACGATTCAGCATTTCAATGGGAAATTTATGCATAACTTTTAAGAAAGTAAAGTGAAAAATAAATAAAATACATAACCATAATGTCAAAACATTTACAAAAAATATTTTAAACTATAGTTTTGGAAATTTCTTATTCAAAAACTTTTGCTCTCTTACTGATTCATATGTAAACATATGAATCATGTCTGCATATATGCTTAAATACCAATGCTGGAAGACGTGTAATAATTGATTTGTTTAACCAGATATAATAAACATCCTGAGATTTAACTTTTCTTTTTATGATTTGCATATTTACTTCCATTTTAATTCTTTATTTAATTAATGCAATAATAAAAAGAAATAAAATATTTAAATTTCAGTCCATATTTTATTGCAAAATATTTTTTGTTAATTCAGTACTGATTTCTCCATCATCCCAATATATATGATTATGTGTGTATGTACAAAAGATGCACATGGAGACAAAAATATTATATTTTGAGAAAGTTATTTCTGAAACTGTTGTGATTATGTATGATTGTAATAAACACAGACTCATATAAATATGACAATATTTATTTCACACACACACACACATTATATATATATATATATATATATATATATATATATATAGAGAGAGAGAGAGAGAGAGAGAGAGAGAGAATATTTACATATCCATGCAAACTTTAAATCCGTTGGCATATATATATATATATATATTTAAAAATAAATTATAATATATGTATATATCTTATGTATTATATAATAAATAAATTCTACAAGAGTATATAGAATAATTATCAACTATTATAATAATAAATTTTGGTATAAAACAATATTTGTTACTTTGTTAAGCCAGGCTTTAGATAAGGTGTATCTGTGTCAAAGCCCAACTAAAGTGAATATTAGCAAATACATTAGCATTTCTGCATGCATCACTGATTATCATAGATTTGCATATTTGCATGTGTAAATTGACCTAGCAATTAGCAATGTCATTAGATTAAATGACCAGTGCTTGCTAAGGGGAATGTTATTGACTTTTATATTTATGAAGTTCTTAAGTCAATTATGTGCCATGCTTCTTTTACTTTTCATTTTCTATTATTATTTTCTAAGCAAATAAATTTAGCATTAGAGGTACTTGAGCCATAAGTGTGCATTATGCGTACATCGTAGATCATTTGTTAAAATTAGGTTTTCATTTTTAAATTGTGGAAAAACTAAGAGGACTATGCATGTGGTTATACTATAGTTCTCTGCGCTATTTTCTTGCCTTTCTGTATGTAGTTGCCATACTTTTGTCAGGCAAAAAATGAATTTTTTATGATTTTTTTTTCAAGTAAGGTCAATTTTTTTTTCTCAGTTTTTTAGATTGTAGGAGAAAAAATCATGGAAGAAAACTAAAGTGGATTCAGAAACCGATTCTACCAGCATTGATTCAAGGCCCTTTGACTCTGACAAAACTATTTCATACAGCAATCAAGAATGTTTTACTTCATCATCGGAAGAAACCCCATTACCAGCCAAAAGACAAAAAAAGCCAAAAATGTACCTCAGTCTGATAGCAGCAGACCAGGCCCTTAAATCTAGAATTATGCTCTGGAAATTACCTGCCCTTCATCTAGCAGTAATGTGCCTTCGAATATAATCACTGAATCAATATATGTAGAGAATTTTACCAAGATTCCAGGTTTAAAGTTTCCCACAACTGGTGAGTATTCTATTTTAGACTTTTTCCATATGTTTTTTGATAAAAAATTATGTAGTAATTAACTAACATATTTGCTACTAAAGATAAAAGTGTGCAGAATTGGATAACAGATCATGAATTGCCTTCCTTATTAGAATTTTGTAACAGCTTCATTACTAATTACTTTTTCCAGTTGGTAAACAAGATCTAGAATGATTTATCTTTTATTAATAATAAATAAAATAATAATAAATAATATTGGATAAATGTAACGGATCGCGAATTGCCTTTTTTATTAGAATTTTGTAACAGCTTCATTACTTATTACTTTTGCCAATTGGTAAACAAGATCTAGAATGATTTATCTTTTATTAATAATAAATAATGTTAAATAATATGAAATATTTAATATTTTACATATTCATATTATATAATATGAACAGGTATGCTTCTCTGGAAGACATATCTTGAAAGAGGTAGAATATAAATATTTTTTATATAAATATGTATCTTAGAATCTTTTTAATCATCTTTGACTGCCTCTTGAAATGAGAATTTTTTTCATATTCTAAATTTGTAAATTGTTTTCTGTATTGGAAATGGATATTCAATATAATGATGTTATGAATAAAGTTGGTTTATCCAAACTCTAAAATCAAAATAGTTTTGAGCAAATAATTGAAAATTATAAACTCAAAATTTTAGTGCATTCTTGTTTATCAGGCTTTTGAGTTTTCCCATTTCAAATTATATGACATTTTACTATTTTATAGAATTTATAATAATAAGTAATAATATTTCCACTTCCTTCATTATTTTTACATTTTCATAGATTTTATTTTTTTTATCTTCTATTAGGGAGGCCGTTTTCCTTCCAAATGCCTAATGATTTTCTCAACTTAGGGGGTGCAAGAAAAAAATGAAGAATTATTATCTTCCTAAATTGTTGGGTTCTAAAGGTATGGATTATCTCAGGTAAGAAGTGTTATATGTTAATAGAATGGAAATTTTGTGAGGAATACAAAGAAGTTATCACTGAAGATGTAATTTGAACTTTATTTAATAATAAATTACAAATTATGAACAAACAATAAAATAATAATTATTTCAGATGTGAAAATTTCTTTTTTCTCTTATTTTTTATATAGTTATTACTATTTCTCTTAGGCTTATTGTTTTCCTTACTTTTCTAATTTCTAGCAATGTACAACCTTTTGCTCTAACATTATTAAAGCTGACATTATTATGAAAATGGTAGCTCGAATCAGTTTTTAAAAAAATTCAAAATGGCGCATCATGATTAAAGCAGTTTGAAGAAATGAACAGGTTTTTTTTTCTCATGGGCTACAAATCCTAAGCTATATGCACTGTTTCATTTAGTTCTGTTATATAAATGAGCATGCTGAGTGATTCTTGATTTTAAGTAATGTAATTGCTATTATTCACTTTAATCTTGCTTTGACAAAGATAAACCTCATCAAAGGCCTGACTTAGCAAAGTAAGAAATATTTTTCTACCAAAATTTATTACCATAATAATTGATAATTATCTGCATACTCTTGTAGAATTTATTATATATATATATATATATATATATATATATATATATATATATATATATATATATATATATATATATATATATATATATATATATATATATATATATATATATATATATAATATTTGCTATATTTGTATGCCTAACACATGAACTAAAGTATAGTATTTAGTTGCTGTGCAACTATTAATGTAAGGTGCTTCATTTCACCTTCTATACCTAACCTCTCCAATGTACTATGACAGCATGTTTCATGCATAGGTACAGTGACACCACCAGTTGTTCTATGACTGCTTGCCTTATGTCTAATTTACATTCTTGCAGCTTCCAGTTCTAGTATAAACTCACCTCACTGCTTTGATAATATAGTGAACAACTTGTGTAGTGCCATTTAGCTTTAATGATAATTTGTTGTTGTCTCAGTTTACTTCCAACTGGATTGACTATTTATAGTCAGATTCCCTTTCATAATGAAAGTAATCAGATTTATTGAGAACATCACCTACTGCCCCCTTTCTATATTCATAGATCTGTGGTGATAAATGTTAAATCAGATCAAGATAAAATGGAATCTGGACTAGGCCATTAAATGAAGGTAAGGTGAGATATATCAGCAATCGATTCAGTAATAATAAAATTTCTGATCATCATATAAAATAATTCTTATGGTCCTGCATTTGACTGCATCATTGATATAATTATTATTGATTCTTAAGCAATAAATGTGTCTTCAACCCAGTTATTCTGATTCTTGTCTTTTCTACATAATTCCAACAATTTTCCTTATCTAGTTTAAAATTTCAGCAATATAAATTGTCATTTTTAGCAATTTATGTACAGCATAATTTCACAAATAGATATCAATAGTATTTTTTTGTTCTTATATCCATGCAGGTTAGAAGAAAAGGGGTACCAGTGTGGCCATTTGGCTAGGACCTACAATTTTCAAGAGGCCTACTTTTGTTGGGCAAAATTAAAAAAACAAACTAAATATTTATATTTCTAACATATATAAATTGAAAATTTATTCAATTTATTGTACTAACTTTTTTATGCAAGAGAAGGATTCAGTCATTTTGTTCTTTAAATACAACAGTTTTGTTTTATAGAACTTCTATAAAATAAAACCATCATATTTAAATTACCTGAGCAATTTGCTTGTGAACACCACCTCTACATTATATCAATCCTGCATGTAACTGTAATTTTGTCATATGTTTTAAACATTTATTACAATTATTGACAAAGTCATCACAATGTTATTTAGAAGTGATCTTATTTTTAACAATAATAAATTAATAAAGGCAATCATCTTTATTATTATTATTATTATTATTATTATTATTATTATTATTATTATTATTATTATTATTATTATTATTATTATTATTATTATTATTATTATTATTATTATTATTATTATTATTATTATTATTATTATTATTATTATTATTATTATTATTATTATTATTATTATTATTATTATTATTATTATTATTATTATTATTATTGTTGTTGTTGTTGTTGTTATTATTATTATTATTGTTATTATTATTATTATTAATAATAATAATAATAATAATAAAAGAATCAGGTAATACTAATTTTTAATTTAAAAGTTAAAATATTTAACCTTTCATACTTATTGTACCAATTCTTTTCTGTTCAGTTTTGAGTAATAATGAAAAAAATTGAAAGTGGCACAACAAAAAGAAAATGAGCTAAATTACAGGAAGAAGCAGTCAAAAGGTCAAAATTGATTACAGGATTTCTGATCAAAAACCAAAAAATACTCAAGGCAGTTGTACCAGACAATGACAGTTCCTCACAAAAATTCAATAAAAAAATTAATCAAATAATCAAATTGGAACAGCCTTCTACAGAAAAAAATAATAATAAAATGGAGTCTGAAAGTTGCTCATTATTACAATGCAACATTGAATTGATTGATAAGTGGAACAAGTGTCACACTAAAAAGTTTCCTGAAAGTTCCAGCTTTTGAAATAGCAACCAATGTTCCTAATGATAAGAACAATCATTCTTTTCCAGTTAGACATTTTACTGTTACCCTTAAGAATAGTGGAAAATATAAAAGAGATTGGTATAAGTTGGAATAAAGAAAATATTTCTTTGTAATATGCACCTTGATTTTTTTGCAATAAAAGAGAAGCTTTTTCAAATCTAAGCACATTAGGTGAACATCCAGGTTGGGATATTGCAAAACAAAGGTGAATATTAAAGACATTGTTCCAAATCAAAAATTTCAATGTACATAATGGAAATTATGTCACTTGGAAGGAAACAATGAAACTAGTTGCATGTAATTATATTATCAATAATTTGTGTTGTTAATCAGCTTAAGGCAGAAAGTGAAAAATGGAAGACAATACTTTATCAAATTTTAGATTTTATTACGACTGAAAGAGGACATAATGCATCTTAATGAATAGGAGAGAGTACTAATGATAACATTTTGCCCTGAGTTGTGCTTTTGAGAAACTATGATAGGATACTGAGTAATCATGTTGCACAATTTCATAATTCAAAAGATAATAACTCCCATCTTCAGGTGCATTATCTCTCTCATATATTCAAAATGAATTTATTTAAATCTGTGGCTCTTTTGCTTAGAAAAATATTATAGAAGTTAAATCAGCAAAATATTTGTTATTTCTGTGGATGGAATGTGTGGCTATGCTCATAAAGAGCAGCTGTCATTTATCTTGAAATATGTTAAAGTTACAGATACAAGCTTTTCCATTGAAGACTGCTTTATTATGTTTTATGATTTCTCTAAAAAGACTGGTGAAGAAATTGCTGAAAAAAATTTGAAGTCCTTGATAGTATTGATATTAATTTTGTTGACCATGTAGGTCAATTGTATGTCAGTGGTTCCAATATGGTTGGCACATTAAATGATGTTCAAACTAAATTGAAATAAAAAAATAAGAATTGCTTGTTTTTAAGCTGAGCAAACTGTATGTTAAATTTAATCAGAATGGATAGTGCCAAGACATGTAAAGAAGTGATTACCTTTTTGGAATGATTCAAAAAATATATTCATTTCTAGTTCACAAAGATTGGAAATATTGAAAAAACATGTTCCTGTATCCCACCATCAAATGTTAAAAATGAGGTAGTCAGGCAAGATAGATTGTGTTCAACTGACTGTTCAACATTTGGGAAGTATTAGAAACGAATGCTGTAAAAGAGGTAATCAAGCTTACAAACTTAACGGCAGCATGTAAAGCTAAACTTGGAGGTATTGAAAAGTATTGGGACAATTTTGAATACATTTCAATGGCTTCAGTTTGGATTAAAGTGCTAACAATGATACATGAGGTAACTCTACTAATGAAATGTTGTGATACAACACTGGACCCAGAAAGAGACAATGTCAATCAATTACAAGATCTTGTGAAGTTAGACAATTTGGATAAAAAAACTTCAAAAAGCCTGAACCATGTCAAGTAAAATAGGTATACTGACTAACTCTAATTTATGTCATGATTCCTTACACTCAACAACATGCAGAAAATAGTTTTATGTTGAATGATCTTCCATCAGATAATAGACTTTGTACTTAATGGGCTTAAGCATCAATTTCTGCAGTTAAAGAAATATGCAACCATTTTGATTTCTTATGGGACTTTAAAAACTTGAGTGAAGACAAATTATTTCAAAAAATTAACAGATTTGTGAGCCAATATATGAATCAAGTTTCAGTTGGACTCCTCGATGAAATATCTTTGCTTAAGAGAGCATTTGACATAAATTTTTAAATTGATGATTTGTCCCTGAAAAAATTTACGGTCAATTATTGAATTCAAAGTTATCTAATATTTTTCCAAATATCCTTACTGCACCCTCAGTAATGGTTGTTTCAAATGAAAGAAGCTTTAGTCTCCTAAAATTAATTGACTCCTATTTGTAATCAACAACTTGACAAGTTCGACTAAATGGATTGGCTATATTGAATATGAATAATGATATGGCAAAGTTACTTGATTTTTCAATTGTAATTGAAGAATTTACTAACAAAAAAGCTCATAAAACCTTCCTAAATAAATAAAAATTGTTTGGGAAATTTAGAAAATAATTTCTCATATTAAGTATCACATGATATCCTTATATAGGGCCTACTTTTCTTAGCTGGCATGAGCCAAATTTCTGCTCTCCAGCCCTGCTTCCATATATTTAACTTTTATTTTTTCCTTGATTATTCTGATATTTCTTTGTATAATAATGTTTTGTATTTCTATTGTATTATCTGTTAAGGAATATCTTAAATAAGTTCTTTTATACTCATATTTCATTTTCATATCATTTATTTTAAAGACACTTTATCTAAATTTTTAATTGCATCTATATGCTTCTATCTAGAGAATATTTGAACCAAATTATTTATGATTAACTTCTGGTGCATTTAGCATATTAAAGGAAGGTGGTATCTTATATAAATGTATATACTTGTATTTCACAAATTGATTTACACAGTCATCGCAAAATTTATATTTAACTGCTCGTGGCTGATACTAATGACGGCAATAAACTATAAAAAGAAAGCTTTAACAATAATAAGCAAATCAATAAGATAATTTATTTTATTGTTTCATTTTATTTTTGTTACATTGATTCTTTGTCTAATTTTAATAATTTTTATCCGGAAATGTTTTTAACATTTAATTTCGAATTCTTTAAAGCATTTTATAGCGAATAAAAAAATGTAGAACTACCATTGATTAAAAATGGAAACCACCCGTAGATATTGCTATTTATAAGTAAGAAATCGTACAAGTTGTAATTATCCCAAACCAATAAATGATCAACAATAAGAAAGCTATTTATTCAGAATTCTGTAGGAATGCAGTTCAATCCACAGACACAATTAAAAGGTAACAAAGTGTTCTAAATATAGAATATCTTTTTTTATTATACATTTGTCAAGTTCAAAATTACTTTTTGTCTTCATTTTTCTAGTAATTCACGATTATTTAAAATTTTGCGTCAGCAAATAATAGACGTAAAAAATTAATCCGCAAAATAATAACACGCAATACATGTGTATGATACCAAATGAATGTTTTCATATTTATTTATTAACCCGCTCGATTTATGGTCATGTCTATTGGTTATATTAGATAGAGTGAATGACTGAAGGTAGTTTGAAAGTGTGGGTTCAAATCCCCTTTAATTAAACTGCAATGTCTAGAAAATATATTTGCATAAGAAAAAACTTATTCGTTCTAATGGTCTTGTTTTCTCTCATCGTCTTATCGCTTTTGCCTAATTAAAGATTTTTTTTAAAAAATTGTTTGGCAAACAGCTGATAAAAAACAAAAACCTAACCTGAATTTTGCTTCAAACACAATTAATTAGATTGAAATTGTATTTTTGATTACTGTATATTTTTAATTTATCATAAAGTATATAATGTTAAAAAATGTTGACAATAAAAATTGATACAGAAAACCACTTTTAAAATAGAAGAAACCCACATTATATGTGTAATAAGGAAGTCATTGATAAGTCATAAAAAATTAATATTTTAGGTTTATTCAGAAAAAATGTCATATATATGAATATTAGCAGTCGCTGATTTCAAATACTTAATAAGTATAAGAATGTAAGCTCAAACAAAATAACGAAATAAATTATCTGTCCTTATACAAAAAGCAAAAAAAAAAAGATGTAAACTTAGAGAAAAGTAAAATTTTAATGTCAATAACTTATTTTTTTATATAAACAAAGATTTTAAAATGTTGTGAATTCATCCTAACTCAGCAGTAGCTTACCCTCAAATAATGGACTTGCCATTAGCCGTCACTATCAATACTGGAGTTACAATAAAACTGAGCAATAAAATAAAAATAATAGGAAATAAATAGTCAATAGCAAAATCAAAGCAATTGGAAAAGTAGGTCAGTGAATTTAACTATTTCCAGGAGGTTGTAAACCTTGCTTTAAATTGAGGTCTATTTGAGATGGGATTCAACAAATTTCAGATGTTCAGACAACTGTCAGATGTTGAATGGCAGTAAGTATATTGTCCACTGTGTTGTAGAACCTCATAAAGCAGAAAACTTTTATCTACAATCATCATCATACCTGTACATATGACAAGTGACCTATAGGCTGGAAATTTCAAGTTTCAAAAGGGAAGTCAATTCCCAAACATTTACTGTACCACTAATGACAAGAAAAGCATAGTTCACCAATCTTGATGGGACAAATCATTGTATCTAAATGTTTGATATTCTTTGTATATAAAACACTGTATATATATATATATATATATATGTGTGTGTGTGTGTGTATTTACTGTAAGTACACGTAACAAATATTGAACAATATTTCTGTAGTGTCATTTTTATTACACCTCTCTCATGCTTGAAGATTGGTTTCTATCTTCTTTTAACACCGTCTGGAGGAGGTGAAAATATAAACATATAAATCAATATGTGAAAAAGATCTATGCTTTCCAAGATGTTCATTTTATGCCAAACCAGCACTCATCTGTTGGCCCAGACCACACTATCTTACATATCGCTTTATCATTGTTCAGTATATATAAGACAGTAAATTACTACAGTTTATTTGATGTGTCAGATATGTTGCCCTTACAACTTTGAAACAAATCAGATAATGATAATATAAGTCATTCATTAGACTAGAGATTCTCCAATAATAAATAATATTTCTGTAGTGCAATTATCACTACACTGCTCTCAATCAAAGTAGTGACTGGTTTCAATGCACTTTGTGAAGGGAAGTAATTATAAACATATAATCAAAGACATGTGAAAAAGATCTATGATTCTCCTAGATACACATTTTGTACTAAACCAGCATTCATCAATTGACCCGATCACAATCTCTTATAAATAGATAGCAAATTACTACCATTTATTTGATAAGTGGCAAATGTGCTGCTTGTACAGCTTTGACACAAATCATTTAATAAAAGTATTGTAGTTTGACACAACTAATGAGTGCTGGTTCAGTACAAAATGTATACCTTGGAAATCATAGATCTTTTTCACATGTCTTTTGTCATATATTTATGATTACATCCCTCCATAAAGAGTTAAAGATGCATAGAAGCCAGTCATTACCTTGGGTGCGAGTGATGAAGTGAAAATTATACTATAGAAATATTATCTATTATTGGATAATGTCTAATCTAATTTAATGACTAATAAAAATTATTAATATATTCTCATTAAGTGATTTGTGTCAAATTTGCAATGGCAACACATTTGCCACATCAAATAAACTATAGTAATTTGCTGTCTATATATACTGAATAATGATAAAGTGATGTGTAAGACATTGTGATCTGCTCATTGCGCATGAAATGCGCATTTTGGGTAATCATAGATTTTTTTGTATATATAATATACAAATCATTATAGATTTTTTTGTATATATAATATACAAATCATTATATATATATATATACAGCATTTTATAAATAGAGTATATCAAACATTTAGATTCAATAATTTACCCCATTGTTATTGGTGAACTACACTAATCTAGTCAGTAGTGGTATAACTAATGTTTGGGAATTGACTTTCCTTTTGAAATCTGAAATTTCCAGCCTACAAATGACTTGTAACATATGCAGATACGGTGATGATTAGAGCTAGCAATTTTCTTTTCTATGATGTGTTACAACACAGTGGACAATGTATATACTGTCATTCAACATATGACAGTTGCTTGAACATCTAAAATTTGTTGAATCCCTCCTCAAATAGACCATATTTTAAAGTAAGAACTTCATTCTCATTAGAAACAATCAAATTCACTGACCTAGTTTTCCAGTTCCTTTGATTTTGCTATTGGCTATTTATTTCCTTTTATTTTTATTTTATTGGTCAGATTTATTATATTTTGAATCCAATATTGATAATATTGTAGTAATACTAACAGCAAATTTATTATTTGAGGGTATGCTTTTATTAAGTTAGGATGAATTCACAACATTTCAAAAACTTTGTTTATAAAAAAAATCATTTACTGACATTAAAATTTTACTTTTTACTAAGCTTACATCATTTATTTCATTATTTTGTTTGATATTGCATTTTTATATTTATCAGGTATTTGAAATCAATGACTGCTATCATTCATATGTATGGCATTTCTTCTAAATGACCCTAAAATATTTATCTTTTTATGACATCATAAGATAACTTATTAACATATCAAACATATTTATATTACTTTACAGAATTGTGTGTTATTCTTAAATGCCAATAAATATTATTGCCAGACATACTTTAATGTAAACACAACAACAAAAAATGGACAAATCACATGATTTGAACCAATTGAAATTCTTTTCCTGAATGAAGTGAAATATGTATCAAAAATTTCTGAAAAACAAAGACTAAAAAATGCAATAATACTTCTAAAAAAAAAGTTTTTTTTTATTGATCAAAACATTTAGTTTTGGTTTCAAATTGTATAGTATTGTTTGATATCTCTTATTAATTGTGATTTCCTGTCTCACTATTGGTTCTATAATCTTTGATTGTATATAAGATCCATTTTTTATATTCACTTTTTGGCTTATTTTAAATTTTTGTCATATAGTCCATCCTCAAAAAACATAATCTTTCAGCAAAAATTACTTACTGGGAAGTTTATCATCTTTCCCACAACCTTTTCTTCATTGCACAAATTAACAGATCATCCAAAAATTTAAATTTTGGTACTTAGCACTCAAATATATTGACTTTCTTATTAAGATTAATTTGAAAACATTATCAATCTGAACCTGCTTAGCTAAAAAAAAATGTTGTTCACCAATATGGACTCAACATTCCCACTCTGTTACAAAAAAGAAGAAACTATCCAACATTTCCTTTTTAAAATGTCCATCACTTCAAGTTTACCAAACACGCATTGCATATATCACTAAATTACAATAGGGAGAGAAACTTTTTTCAAGTATTACTACAACTACTTTCATTCTAGTCAGCCTTTGGTTTTTTAAGTGCCATTTTTTTTTAAACCCAACTAACTTCTAAAAATTTACAATCACATTTTCACATCAAAATAAATAAAATAAAAGTTAGAGTTCAAAATCTTGTACCACATTATAAATATGCAGTCACATAGAGCTTAATAACCATACCAACTTCCTTGTAATAACTAGTCATTAAAAAGTAGAATATCATATGTAGTTTAATATCGAAAAACTTTTTAAAATTCATGTATAATTAGTCAGCCATCCAATTAAACATTAATACATAAAAATAAAAACAAAAAGCTCATACCCAATTAACTCTTCACTACTTAGGTTTAATTCTCTTTGTATCTAATATATGTATATTAACTTCATTAAAAACTAAAATATATGTATATATTCAATAAGTACTATTTGCCTAAACTAATATAAACTATGTAACCAATTACCTCAACAATAAAGTTTATGTTAAAATCAAAAAAAAATTTCTGGATTTATATTTGTCAATTGATGAGAAACCAAACAAAAATATGCACTATGTCCTTTATTCTTACCAAGATATGCGATATTAACCATTTTCCTACTAAAACTGAATTGTTCATATTATGTATTTGTTGTTCACTTATTATATATTGTAATGGGATGGGGTTTTAGGGTGGTAATCTCTGGGATATGAAGACAATCTTCATATCAAATAAAATGACATTTCAATTAAAATTAATTTAAATAATGAGATACATAAGTATAAAATTTAAGATATGTTTAAAGTAATTAAGTAGGATATTAATCTATGAAACTTTATCAAAAAATATATAATTATTATTGGTAAAGATGTTAAAGTGAAAAGATATTAAGTAATATATATATATATATATGACATATTTTGCGGTTTCATCTGTGTTAAAAAATTTAAATATTGATATACTGACATTTCAATTTGATCACACAAGTCATCCATGGGGTGATAAAAGATAGAAAGACTGTCTTTCTACCTTTTATCACCTAGTGGATGACTTGTGTGATCAAGTTGGTCTTTCTACCTTTTATTACCCAGTGGATGACTTGTGTGATCAAGTCAAAACATTGGTGTATCAATATTTAAATTTTTTAACATGGATGAACCCACAAAATATGTCTTTTATATATGCAACCTGTGAAAATCTTTGTATCAAATATATATATATATATATATATATATATATATATATATATATATATATATATATATATATATATATATATATATATATATATATATATATATTATGTAAAAAAGCATGAGATCTCTGACAAATCAGCCTAGTTAACTCCCTAGAGCAACCATGATTAACTAACTACACATCAACCAGCATTATCAATAAGTAAAAGTAAGTAATACTCAAAATAACCATTCATCATCATGAATGATCAACAATAAAATAAATCAACAGTCCATCTTGTGACTGGATTGGAATATAAAAAATACAAATCAACAGTCAATCTGGTGACTGGATTTGAAATGATTCTACCATAGACTAAACTATTTAGCTCTTGCCAGATTGTGACAGATTATAGAAACATTTAATTTGGATGCACCAACTAAGTGCTTATCCATTGGAATATATAATAATCAAAAACAATAATGTTGAGATATTAAAACATGTTGATCATCATCAGTGCTCAGGCTACTTAGTATCCATTAGTGTACTGGCCAACTATAAACTTAATTTCTAATAGACTAAGCTAAATAAAATGTAGTGCAGAGGTTTTAAAGAATGTTCTCCTTGCACTAAACCAGGACAATGTCATACTGGAATGCCCCTTAAGCACTAAGTAAATCCCCATTTATATAATCAGCCATTATGCATGAATCTAGAGAACACAAGCTCAAGTACTGTTATAGTGACCAAGAGATGGTGCAATACAATTTTTAACAATTGAATTCATGTTTATTAACAACAATAAAAAAATGATATTAATGTCTCTAGAATAATGCTATACATATAAATTAAACCTTCTGATTTTGATTACTATACAAATTAAAAATTATAACATTATGGTTTATATATATGTTTATATAGGTTTATTTAAATCCCAATTAGCACACAGACATGTGGCTTGATATAAAATGAAAAATGATTTAAATTTACATATAAGTGTTGATTAATAGAAAAACAAATGCCAATTTATAATATTGTGATTTAAAATAAATTTCCTAATGAGTTTACATAAAATGCATATATATGTTGCACAAATGTGTATTATAATTTAGAAATGAATACACTTCAATTGACATAAAATATAAAATAAAATGATTAAATTTTACATGTGTGTGTGTGCATGTATATGTGCACACTGACATTTACATACTTTAATTTGATACAATACAATTATTAAAATTTATTTTCACATTTATTCTTTGTTGAAAATATCAAATTTCATTCATTATTTTATATTAAGTTTTTCCTTTATCGATTAGTTTCTTTTAAATAATGCAAAATTATTTGCATTTTTAAGTTTGTGTTTTTAAATATCATTTTCCTTTTTATAGAACAAGATGTAATATATACATGTGTGTATTTAGCCATTTATGCACACACTGAAATTTACATATTTTAGTTTGACACAATAATAAAAACTTATTTAAAATATACTTTCTATAATTAATTTAATATTGAAAGTATAAAAAAATGTGAATCATATTATTTAATTCTTTGATGGTCCATAATAAAAGTTTCACTTTTTAAATAAATGTCTTTAATAATATTTTTTCAACAAATGATTATTTTAAAATCATATTGTTCTATAGATGTCTCATGATCACAGGTTGCTTATCTAAAAGATTTCAAAATCTCTTTTACATGTTAATTCTGACTCTTAGATTTTTTTAAAGACAGAGTTATTTATTTGCATTATTTTTTTTTAAAAATCTAGAATTTAAACAATTTAAAATAATACTATTCTATATTATAAATCTCACTTTTTAGAATGCCATTTTTAAAAATGGTTTATTTAATACAACTCATGTTATATATGTGTGTGTGATATGATGTGTTTTTCTGTGGTTCCTTGCATGTATACACAACAGCATATGTCTAATGATTTCTTCATCAACTGATGAGATTTCTTAGTGAGTTTAGCTTTTGGTTCCTCAGAAAAGTATACTTCAGAATTGTCATCATTGAAAGAGGTATAATTCAGGTAATTTGTTGGCCTTAATCAGTTCCCTTCTGTCAAAAATTGACATACTTCAAGAAAGCTGTCTTCTAGAATACATTTAAGCAGGTTAGTCTCAGATGTTGACCCAGACTTCATGTGAATCAAATCCACCATAATGAAACCAGTAGGCTGCTGTTTCTGCCCTGGCCCTCCTTGCATTATTCCATGGTCATTCCATAGAAACAATTGCTAATCTGGCCAACTAAAATCAAATTCAGAAAACCCCAACAAGCTGCAACAAAATATTATAACCAACTTTGCAGCTGTACAATTTGGCCACTGCTTCTCAAAAATATTAAAGTCAACTAAAATAATATTGTTATCAACTCTTTTGTAAAAATGATTGATGTGATAAAAACACCAATTTAAAAACTGTTTTTATCTTTCTAATCCTTTTGAAAACAACTTTGAAATTTTTATCAAAGTGCAATATACAAAGATTTCTACATACATAGAAATTTACCAATTAATTAGAAACTTTTTTCTTCTCTCTTTAATCCCTTTGAAAGCAAGTTTGATGGTTTTATCAAAGTGTGATATATAAAGATTTCTAAATAAATAGAAATTTACCAATTAATTTAAAAAGTTCAAAAATACCATAATTGTTTTTTTAATTTAAAAATCAGAAATCAATAAAAATATTTATTAGATCTTTTTAAATGTTTATTCCATAATGAAATTTTATTTTAAATCCAGAATTATTTAATTTTTTTATTATATTATTATTTCCAGTGAATGTAGAAAAATATCTACAAAAATTTATGTCTGTGTTTATTTCTACTTTTCCTTTTCTTTATATATATATATATATATATAAATTATTATATATATAAATTATTATTTTGGGGATAAAACCGTGTATTATTTTGCATTACAATCCAATATTTCGATGGATTAGCAACCACAATTATTGAGGGTAACTTTTGAAAGAAAAATTGTTAGATCTCAATGTGACTCAGTGCAAGATGAGAAATGAGATTCACTTGAAGTATTTCAGCATTCACAATATGAGGCTTATCAAAATGTTTATTTCCCTCAGTTTTTTCATCTATTAACTTTAAGTTAATATTAAATAAAATGAGAGGTTTCCACATAGCTGGAGTACATTGTGCTTCATCAGCCCTATTTAAACCAGTAGGCCTCTTTAATATTTTAATTGACTCTCTCATGGTTCTTAAATCATATCTTTCCAAATTAGCAAGTATTTTTGTATTGTCAAAATCAGGTTTGTGACCAATTTCTAAAAAATGGGAAGTAAAAACTGATATGCTAATTTTTTGGTAAAAAGCATTTCTATGTTCTTTAATTCTGACATTTATTCATCTATTAGACTGACCCACATAGCTTCTTGAGTGCTGCAAACATGGAATTTTATAAACTCCTTGGTGTTCCAAAAATATTCTATCTTTAGGTTTATATAAATAATCACCAATTTTTTTGCCAGTAGAAAAAGTAGTCTTTATATTAAAACAAGATAGTCTTCTACTGATTTTATCAGTAACTTCTTTAATATAAGGTAAAATTACTCTACTAAAAGAGGAATTGTCAATTCTATCCTTTTTTTCTTTTTAATATTAATGTTATGTAAATCCTTACATATGATGTTTTTATTATAATTATTAGAAAGTAGATTTTTTTTAAGTTTTATTTCTTGAGTAAGATGTTCTTTATCAGATAAATTATAAGCTCTAGTCAAAAGTTTTTTGCTACAGAAAAGATTTGTGCAGGATGATGATGAGAATTAAAATTAAGATATCTCTTTGTATGGGTGGATTTTCTGTAAACTGATATTGATAATGTTTTATCACATTTTCTTGCAATTAAAACATCTAGAAAAGAAAGTGATCTGTTATTTCCCACTTCCATAGTAAATTTAATATTTGGATGCCAATTATATATAAAAACAAGAAAAGAATTTAAGGCATCCATGCTGTGAGGCCATATTACAAATGTATCATCCACATATCTAAGCCAAATAGAAGATTTTTTAGTAGCTTCACATAATACTTGACTCTCAAAATTATCCATGAAAAGATCGGCAATTACAGGTGGCAGTGGAGATCCCATAGAAAGTCCTTTAATTTGTTAAAACTTTTGAGAATTATAAACAAAAATGTATTTTCAAGACAATGCTTTGCTAATGGAATCATAAAATCAGGGAAATCATAAGTATTGTGCTATTATATTTAATGCTTCTTCAACATGAATATTAGTAGACATTGAAGAAACATCAAAACTAATCAATAAATCAGTTCCAGTTAGTTTTAAGATTTTAATTATAGAAATAAAATGACTTGAATTTTTAATTCTTGATGGAATCTTGACTGTCAATGGTTGTAAGCACTAGGCTAAATATCAAGACATTTCATGTGTGGGAGAACCTATAGCACACATAATAGGTCACAATGGTATCTCAGGTTTATGAATTTTAGGCAAACCATAAAATTTAGGATATAATGAAAAACCTTCTCTTGGAGAAATTTTAATTTTCACATCTTCATCTATACTAGAACGTTTGATTAGACATTCTGTCTTTTTCTCCAAATATGTCAGATGAACTCTAATAATATTTTTATAAGTTTTGTCATTTAATAAATCTACAATTTTATTATTATAATCTAACCAATTATGTACAACTGTTGAATTCCCTTTATCTGCTGGAATAACGTCAATAGAATTATCTTTTTTTAAATTTTGAAGTGAAATAAATTCTCCTTTAGATAAATTATTTTTTGGTAGTTTCATATTTTTTAAGACATCACAAACTTCAAATCTAATGAGATCAGCTGTGTGTTAGTCTATATTTTTTAAGAAAGATTCTATATTGCATATATTATTTTCAACTGGACCATGTTTAGGAGCCAGTGCATAATTAAAACCTTTCTCCAACAGAGACATTTCATCAGAAAAAAGTTGACGATGGGATAAATGTTTTACATGTGACTCATTCACAGTATTATTAGTAAAATGTTTTCTTTTCTACTTATTAATAAAGCAAATTTCTTTTTTTTTGTTTCAAAGTTTTAAAGTTCTGAATTTTTAATAGATCGAAAATAAACAATTTTATCAAAAATAGACCAAAGAATGGGGTGTATAATATTACTTAACGTTATATGTTCTCTCAGTAAAAAACAATCAATAAATTTAGCTTCCTTCTAATATCTTGAATAAATAAAATCAAAATTTATATATATATGCACCCAACTATGTTGCTGTATGCCATGTAGCCCAACCGGTTACAATATACTATAATAATATGCCTATTCTTAAGCCTACAATAAAAAATTTTACATCTGTTAATTGTTTGCTTTAGGAGAAATAACTTATTCATTAATTAATTATCTATATTTTATTTGAGTATGTGTTAATTAACTGATTTGTATTTTTTTTTCAGAATGTTTATTTTTAAAAAACATTCCAAACTATAAACTTAGTGATAAAAATTCTCACTAGATTCTTAAAAATTAAATATGATACAGGAAATATATCAATTCTTTTGCCATAATTGAAAACAACTTGTAATATAAAAGTGATTAGTTTAAGAAGACTAAAATTGGACAATCTAAAAGAGGGAAGCATAATTTAAAAAACAACTATTTAGTATAGTTTAAGGAGAATCTTCACATTTTTTATCTGGATTGCTATCAGCATAATCCTACCTTAAAGAACAAATCTCTGGTCTTGAACCATTTGCTGTTATCAAATACTACTATTATTATTGTTGTTATATCTTATTTATTATTAGAAAGTAAATGGTCTTCATTCAAAGACAAATGTAATTTAATAAATATAATATTAACAGAAGTCACAAATATCAATCTCACAGAAATCAGGTGAACAACCTATGAAATAAAAATGGATATTGTGCTTTAACATTTTGTTATTATTGCCATTCTAGAAAAAAAGAATATATATATTGTAACGATATATAAATATGTCGTTACATTAATTTAAAATAAAAACTTAAAAGTTCGCAAATAAAAGTAAAAAAACTAAACGCTAAAATTAAAATGTTTGTTAAACGTATATACATTCGCACAAATGCCAAACTTTAAAAATATTTTTTTTAAAAAAACAAATAAATAAGTATTTGAACATACTTTTTTATAAAAAAAAGTACAAGATTTAAAAATAAAAACAGGTATTAATTAATTCTTGTAATCTGTAAATGGAAATGATTGTTTATAAATTGCTTGAAAAGCAAGCTAGCCTTGGGCTCTTGTATAATTAAAATGATCTGATGAAAGATAGATAAGAAAATAAAGAGAAATTAGCTTGACCAATGGAAGCACTAAGCCATGGCTTGGACCCTAATGAAAATGATGGATTAGTGACGTTTTGTTGATTGAATCCGTGTGGATAATATAAAAAGGGAAATACAGTTTTTTCTGACAGTTCCAGCATTTTGTGTTTGAGAGATGTGGTAGGACGCACATACCACACTCTCTATTTAAAAAAAAAATGAAAAGACTGTGATACCTTGAACCAGCTATTGCCATCTCCAGAACATTATCTTCCAATGGAGGCACCACGGGAATTAAAAGCAGAAACCTGGACTCTTCTACCATGAGCTATGAACTTTACAAATTAACAACAACAAAAAAAAAAGTAATTAAGAACTTTTGTCAATGTTTTTTTTTAAAGATTCAGCTAATTTAAATTTTAAAATGAACTCTTATTTGATTTTCAAATTAATAATTGATTGTTTAAATTTATATAGTTAAGTTTTGCTAAAATCATTTCCATTTTATTATTTTTATTTGTAATAATATTTATTGTAGAAATTATTAAATGCATTACATTTAAGTTGGGTATAGACATTGCATAGATTCATTAGCAGTTGATTATGTTGTAGTTTTCACAGTCGATTAGAACATATGTCAACAATGTCACTGCGGTGTCTTATGATGAACACCAAAGGGTCTCCTGTATTCCCTCAGCAATTGACGTTATCGATTGACTTTGTATTTTGATCGGTTGTGTTTAATTTGGAATGTTTTTGACCATGGAATCTGTGCAGCCAATCTATACTCGACATTATAAAACAAATTGTATAAAAATAATCTGTGCGAAAATATTTAAATGTTAAATTTAAGTCGGGCATGAATGGCTATATAGTTTTTTAAAGTTATATTAAGGGAGGGTAATCTTAGGTTATTCATTTCATAGTTGAATTGGTTCAATGGATTGGATATATTTGTGTAATTGTAGATGTAGTATGAGATTCGCTACAGGCAGGATTATATATATACACCACACATCTTCTGTTTGCCTATGGATGGGTTTGTAAGATGGCAAAGGACCGCCGTCCATTCCTATGGAGTTTTATGTTTATTGTTCTACTCGACAACAGATGTAACATTCCTGTTGGTGGAGAGACAATATCTTCTCTAATTCTACTTACTGATCAGATGTACATTCCTGACAGTATAGTATTTTGTGTTGTCGTATTTTCATGCTACATTGAATACATAGATGTATGAGATGGATTAGTGCCGGTTTGATTGCGAAATTTATTGCCTAAGGTTAAATCAGGGAAGAATATTTTCTTTTTAAATGCAGATCTATGTAGTCTATTCATCCTCGACTCACTAAATAAATATTAAACTCATGGTTGTAATTTACTTAAATGTAAAACTAAAGATTAATAGAAAAATCTAAAATGGTGAATTTATTCCTCAAAATTTAAATGTTATTTTATATGTGTGTAAATAATTATTTTTATGTGTTAATTTCTGGCAGTGGCTTTTATTCTTTTATATTTAAGATATAAATTAAGATATAGATTTTTATCTCTGCGTCTCCACTGAGCTAGTGACCTGGGCTAACGATCTGAATATTTAAATAAAGTGGAATCTTAACAGCGCGTATCTGCCTACTCTAAAAATTTTTCTAGGTTTAATCCCTAGATGGTGCCTTGTAGAGCAGATATCGTAGTTTGCGGTTAGATTTGATCTCCACTTTCATTTCAATCATTATAAATGGCACCTGTGTAGTGTGGATAGGTTTAAGGATTTTTCATTTCGATCGTTATAACTGGCTACCCAATTTGGGCCGATCTTTAATAAACATGACTGCCCTGAGAATTTTAAAAGTGAATCATGCCCATAGTATTTTTTCTAAAATTAGTATAAATATATTTGTTGTATTGACATGGAGTTACAGTTTGAATTTTTGGTCTTAAAGTACTGCCAGTAAGAAAAATTGCGCATATGTAAATATAAATGCGAGGAATAAGACGTAATAATAAATATAAATCTTTTTTTTTTTAAAAAAAAAGTCTTGTTAAATTAAAATCTAATCATTCAACTTGCCTAAGTAATAGTTAACGGTAGGAGAAATAAATCTTGGAAGGGAGGGGGCAGAAATTTAGCTGGTAATAGGGAGTCAACAGTCAACTTTTTTTTAATCATTATATTTGTGTGTAATTACTGTTTTGTCTTGTAAAAAAAAAGTTTTGTCCTTTTGAAATTTTCATATATAATCAATTTGTGTAACGTAATTACTAACACTAAGTAAATTTTTTTTTTTTTAATGTTTTTGTTTTTTGAGGAAGTTTACTGATATGTAACGATATATAAATATGTCGTTACATTAATTTAAAATAAAAACTTAAAAGTTCGCAAATAAAAGTAAAAAAACTAAACACTAAAATTAAAATGTTTGTTAAACGTATATACATTTGCACAGATGCCAAACTTTAAAAATATTTTTTTTAAAAAAACAAATAAATAAGTATTTGAATGTACTTTTTTATAAAAAAAAGTACAAGATTTAAAAATAAAAACAGGTATTAATTAATTCTTGTAATCTGTAAATGGAAATGATTGTTTATAAATTGCTTGAAAAGCAAGCTAGCCTTGAGCTCTTGTATAATTAAAATGATCTGATGAAAGATAGATAAAAAAATAAAAAGAAATTAGCTTGACCAATGGAAGCACTAAGCCTTGGCTCAGACCCTAATGAAAGTGATGGATTAGTGACGTTTTGTTGATTGAATCCGTGTGGATAATATAAAAAGGGAAATACAGTTTTTTCTGACAGTTCCAGCATTTTGTGTTTGAGAGATGTGGTAGGACGCACATACCACACTCTCTATTTAAAAAAAAAATGAAAAGACTGTGATACCTTGAACCAGCTATTGCCATTTCCAGAACATTATCTTCCAATGGAGGCATCGCGGGAATTAAAAGCAGAAACCTGGACTCTTCTACCTTGAGCTATGAACTTTACAAATTAACAACAACAACAAAAAAAGTAATTAAGAACTTTCGTCAATGTTTTTTTTTAAAGATTCAGCTAATTTAAATTTTAAAATGAACTCTTATTTGATTTTCAAATTAATAATTGATTGTTTAAATTTATATAGTTAAGTTTTGCTAAAATCATTTCCATTTTATTATTTTTATTTGTAATAATAATTTTATTGTAGAAATTTTTAAATGCATTACATTTAAGTTGGGTATAGATGTTGCATAGATTCATTAGCAGTTGATTATGTTGTGGTTTTCACAGTCGATTAGAACATATAAGTCAACAATGTCACTGCAGTGTCTTATGATGAACACCAAAGGGTCTCCTGTATTCCCTCAGCAATTGATGTTATCGATTGACTTTGTATTTTAATCGGTTGTGTTTAATTTGGAATATTTTTGACCGTGGAATCTGTGCAGCCGATCTATACTCGACATTATAAAACAAATTGTATAAAAATAATCTGTGCGAAAGTATTTAAATATTAAATTTAAGTCGGGTGTGAATGGCTATATAGTTTTGTAAAGTTATATTAAGGGAGGGTAATCTTAGGTTATTCATTTTGTAGTTGAATTGGTTCAATGGATTAGATATATTTGTGTAATTGTAGATGTAGTATGAGATCCACTATGGGCAGGATTATATATATATGCCACACACCTTTTGCTTCCCTATGGATGGGTTTGTAAGATGGCAAAGGACCGCCGTCCATTCCTATGGAGTTTTATGTTTATTGTTCTACTCGCCAACAGATGTAACATTCCTGTTGGTGGAGAGACAATGTCTTCTCTAATTCTACTTGCTGATCAGATGTACATTCCTGACAGTATAGTATTTTGTGTTGTCGTATTTTCATGCTACATTGAATACATAAATGTATCAGATGGATTGGCGCCGGTTTGATTGCGAAATTTGTTGCCTAAGGTTAAATCAGGGAAGAATATTTTCTTTTCAAATGCAGATCTATGTAGTCTATTCATCCTCGACTCACTAAATAAATATTAAACTCATGGTTGTAATTTACTTAAATGTAAAACTAAAGATTAATAGAAAAATCTAAAATGGTGAATTTATTTCTCAAAATTTAAATGTTATTTTATATGTGCGTAAATAATTATTTTTATGTGTTAATTTCTGGCAGTGGCTTTTATTCTTTTATATTTAAGATATAAATTAAGATATAGATTTTTATCTCTGCATCTCCACTAAGCTAGTGACTTGGGCTAACGATCTGAATATTTAAATAAAGTGGAATCTTAACAGCGCGTATCTGCCTACTCTATAAATTTTTCTAGGTTTAAATGCCTAGATGGCACCTTGAGAGCAGATATCGTAGTTTGCGGTTAGATTTGATCTCCACTTTCATTTCGATCATTATAATATGTATGTATGTATGTATGTATGTATGTATGTATGTATGTATGTATGTATGTATGTATGTATGTATGTATGTATGTATGTATGTATGTATGTATGTATGTATGTATGTATGTATGTATGTATGTATGTATTATAAATAAAAAATAAATTATTTGATCTATTTAAAGTGACTTTGTGAATTTTTTTTTTTTGACTCTCATTACTTATCTGTATATTTGGGTCATGGTACAGTACTTGAGTTTGATAACTTAATTATATTTTTTTTCTCTGACAATATGTAAATTCTAATAATTACTTGCCCAAACATTAGTAAGCAGCTATATTATTTAACATTAATAATTAAAAAAAATTATTAAAAAATTATTTATATTTAATTGTTTGTAAATATAAATTAGATTCAGTAATATATATCCTTTGATTTCACTACATATTTTGGCAATTAATCAAGTCTTATTAGTTATTTTTAACATTAATTTGTGAGCACAGACACATAAAGTATAGTAAAGTTGGATGCATTCCTTTGTTTATGTTATGAGTTTGATCTATTTAGTTGTAAGGTGTTATTCAAAAGCTACCCCATCACTATATCAATTGCCAGTACAGTCTAACACATGTAGGAAAGCTCCTTGTTCTTTGTTTGCTATTTATTTGAAAGGCTATTTTTTATGTAAAATGATCTAGGTGTGTAGAACTTAGAAAGCATTACACTGAGAATTTTTATACTCATGATTTAACTAACCAACTTACTCATTCTTTTTCATTCTCAATTATGTACTATTTCAGTTTGAAGTGTTAGTTTTTTTATTTTCATCTTACTATAATTTGGGCATTATCAAACCAGGACATTTCATCCTAGTTTCATACCATTAAAATTTTGTGCTGCAATTCATGGGGCCTATAGAATAAAAAAACTTTGCACACCCTATACCATTACTATATATATATATATATATATGTGTGTGTGTGTGTGTGTGTGTTTTCATTGTTGGGTCAAATTATGCAGGCTATTTTCATTTTAATTAATTGTTAATCGTTCACTAAAAACAATAATTATTGAAATAATATTTAAAAAAAATAATATAAATAATTTAGATTCTATAATGATTTACCTGTATATTTTAATTGTATAATAAATTTATATTTTAAAAAATATATCTTTTAAGAATAGAAAATTACATGTAAAGTAAATGAAATAAAATGAACAAATATTTTATAAGTTTGGAATTAGCTATTTGTAGCAAGGATCTGAAAGAAATTCGATCAGAAATAGGTTAACCTATAAAAAAATTAGCACGCAGATAAATAAAAAAAAAAAAAAAACTGATGATAATAACAATTTTTGTATGTCAGTTATGTTAATAAATTTATCTAAAAAATTCATTTGTAATCAAAGTATAAAACTTCAAAATATTATGACACTAAAAATAAATGATGATGAGTATAAATTTTATTTGTAAAAAAAAAAAATGTTACAGTAATGGGAAAGCAATATGTTACACAAGTAAAATAAATATTTTAATAAAACATTCATTTTTAAATCATTTATTTAAAAACTTTTTTGTTGTTTGTGCTATTTGAATAAATTTTTCAAATGCAAATAAATATATTTATTTTATGCTAATTTGAAATATTTAAATTAAAGCTTTAAAAATGTCTCAGAAATTAAATTGTGAATATTAAAATGTTATTTTGATTCTAGTGTAAATTTATTATATTTATGCATGAGCAAAATATAGTATTTGATTTGAATTGTGTGTGTATGGGTATGGGATAAAATCTATAGTTAGGGTATATATTGTATTGTTTTCATTTTGTTTACATCACGATGTTTTGCTTATTAAATATGTTTTATCCAAAATTGATTCCTTAAAATTTATTTATATAAACTGGGTTACTTTTTGTTACTTTGTTTTGCCAGTTATTCATTATATTATCCATTTTAATATTAATAATAATATCTCAAAAACGAATTAAACAGAAATTATTTTAGATTACACTGACTATATATAAACTAATGCAAATCTATCAATAAACAAAAAATTACAGAATGTATTCACCTATATATTACCATGGATTGTATTTAAGCAATCAATTTCATGAAGAGTTACAATACCCAACATGAATTCTATAAAGTAATGTGATTTCAGTACAAATGTAAGCCATTCAGAAATCACTATAAACATCTGAATACATAGAATTCTCACTCTTCACTGTAATATGTCAATAAATTAAATTCTAATATTTTGTACTTTTTTATTTATTGACAGGTTTTTGCATTGCTCAATAGAGGGTCCCACCTTTTTCTTGCATTCTTGAATTGAGAGTTCCACATGCAGTCATTATTATATCTGATTGGCTGTCACATAAGCATTTTAAGGTGCTTCTGTTGAAGGTTTTAGCCTTTCATGTTATTAATAGCTTCCACTTTAAATTCATAATATCTATTTGTAGTAAAAATGAAACATATTTAAATAAATATGAATATTACCTAACTATGTAGATATCTCAAAACTATAATATCCACAAGCCAGTAAAATTTTGTAGCACTTACCTATAATTATTCAGTAATGATTAGAAAAAAATGGTTCAATTTTTTATTAGAATGTTTACAATTATATAAAGACATTTATATTTAATAATCACAAACAAGTGCAAAGCTAAAATTTTTCATTAAAACTTCAATTAAATCAGTCTAAATTTAAACAATAAATACAAAATAAACAACTATTTCTTTTAACTTTTTTTATAAATACACATTTCTTGTCAACAATTCAACATATATAGAAAATAATCCATACTAAAATTAACTGGAAAACTATACAAAGAATTATAAAACATCTAGTCATTTCCACAATTATGTACAACTTTAGGTCACTTGCCTATAATTGCATGATGTCTAGAAAAAAGTGTTCAACCATGAACAAGCTCAATATTAAAATGATCTAATTTTTCATGTTTTTCTAATCACTGCTAAACAATGAGTTATATATTGAACCATAGCTGGTTCATGAGTATTTTGGTGTTTGTAATATTTTTTTAAAAAAATCTAAAAAAAAAAAGTAAAATTGAAAGATCATTCAAAAAATGCAATTTAGTTTTTTTTTTTACTTAGTATGATTTATTTTTAGTTAATGTACAATGAAAGTTATTTCTGTTTCAAATTATCTATTTAATTAAAAATAAAAGTTAAATTTGGAAGGAATAATAAAAATGCATGCAAATTATAGTAAGTAAAAGAAAGAAATTATAAATGCAAGAAATTACAATCAGAGAAGATCCTTCTAACTCTAATTAAAGATGGTAGAAATAAGTTATAAAAAAAAATGTGTACCTCAAAAATAAGAAAGAATGTAAAAGATTATTTTATATTCTGATAAAAAAAACAAAAGATAATATATGCACTGAAGTCTAAAAACTGATCATGAGTATAAAAAGGAAAAATAATGGCAATTAAGATCTTGTGTCTAGTTCTTTCAGCTGATGGTCCCCATGGGATTCTGGGTAATAAAATGCATCTGTCCAGAACTAGTACTCATATGCTGAATGAAGTCTTCATGTGGAAGTGGAAATGGAATGTGTGCAGACACCTTTTTTCACCATAGAGGTTATTCCAAAAAGCTTTTGGGTCTTGCCTTAGGACAGACTAGGAACATAAAAGATGTTAACAGTGATTAAAATTAACAGGCATGAGCTCTCTCTTCAACTCAAGAAATACATGTATGCTACCTAAATCAATACTTAATGGTAAGAAAGGTTTATTCATACCCTGAATTGTGACTAATTAAATGTTTGAGAAATAACTTTAACTATGAAGCTTCTAATACCAATAGAGATATTCACTGTTTTATTGTTCAAGAAACTTTGTAAAAAACTTAAGTGTACTATGAACTGTTTTAATTATTTGATTGTTATTATCTTAAGTAGCATGTGTACGTTCTTTCTAATTTATTAGTAATTCATAATTTATCATTTAATTGGTTTTAATAAAATATTTATCATTAATATAATACTTTCTTTGTATGTTTTTAATTTTAGTTATTTAGAGTTTATTGTTAAAAAAATTAATTTTAAAGAATTATATAAATTACTTTTGCTGACATGCTTGTTTAATTGTTTAAGCTCCATGAAAACTCCTAAAGAAAAATTCATATAAAAATTTTAAATGACAAGAAAACATAAGCCTGATCTTACTTTTAGTTATTAGTTACAATTTTTACAATGTGATGTGTTGGTTTGGTGAGTCTACAAACTCTGGGACCCTTTTAAATAAATTAAAAACTGATTCTGCCATCAATTCAAATAGTAATAAATTATTAGGTCAGTCAATAAGGAAATATAACTATGTTTTTGAAATGTCCAAATTCCTACATAGTCAGAATACTTTTCATTTTCATAGTTTGATTAACTTGCACTTTCTAGTGCATAAAATAGAAGATTAAAATCCAAAATGTAAAATGGTACAATATATTGTGATGTACAAATGTTGCCATCTATAGTTTCCTTATAATGTATAAATAACTAAATAAAAAAACAATTAAAGGTTAAACCACTAAACATCACATGATCACCATCTCTATACTACTGTATGGAGAGTTTTGCCTTTGTTTAATTAAAGGTTATATATTTAATTTTTTAAAAAAATATCTATTACTTTGAATGAATCTGAAATAAGTGGACCATTTATTTATTAAATTAAAAAAAAATATTTTGTTTAAATTGTTATTGTGGAAATGATAACAATGCCTTATCAGAATGAAAAGAGAAAGAATCACCCGATCAAAAGGCAGTGCTTAAAAAAATAAAAAGATTGCACTTTGTGTCACCAAGCTACAGAAACAAGTTTATTTTATAAATAAATTTGGAACACATAACAAATAAATATGTACTGTGAGTAAGACAAACTTGAAAGGGGGCATGAGTTTCCCTTTCATTTGGTATCTTTATAATTAAAATGAAATGGATATCACTAATGCTATGTTGACTGCCACAGAATTAAGATAATTAAATTCACCTTGGATTCTAATATCAACAGTAATAATAATTGGAAAGTATCTAATAATTCAAATTGATTATGTATCCCTATGTTTGTGTTTTTGCTAGCAAAAAGATATAAAAAAAATAACATCAAACAATGGAATATCAGTTGTATACATGCAAAACTGTGGTAACAAATGCTAATAGAAACCTCATTTTAAATTAACACTGTCAGATAGGTTTCATTTTTTTAAAAATAGTTAAAAAAGCATTAACAATTACATTTATCAAAGTTTTATTAATAATTTCCATTAGTATAACTTACTTGGCAATTATTATCATTTAAACAATATGAGAAATACTTATATATTTTTAAATTAGTAATATTAAAACCCTTATTACTTTGTTTAAAAAGTTTATCTTTCACTATTTTATGACTGTATGCTTATAATTTAAATGTATATTATATATATTAATTGCAATCATAAAAAAGAGGAGTGAAGGTAAATTATGAAATATATAATAGGATATTACATAGTAGTTAGTAAATTAGAATTATAATCTTTATCTTATCTGTCTCAGTGAGTTAATGATTATTTCAATATCTTTATATTATTAACCTAAGTCCTTTAATGTTTCTAATGCATCGATCATTATGAAATTATTTATAACACAAATTTATTTACAATTAAGATAATTCATGGTGCATCCTATACTATATTTTATCATTAAATAAGTTATCATTTATTAAAATTGTATTTTCTTTGCCAAGTGAGATACTCATTCTCTGGGCCATTGGTGCCTTACAAAATTCATGAGTCCATTGTAAATATAAATTTAACCTACCATAGAGCCATTTGAGAATCATCATATATATTTATCCATTTTAGTTATATATTTTAGTTGCTTAAGTACAACAATTATGTAATATATTTTAGAGTTCCCAAATATTTAGTGCATGAGTAGAGAAAACCACATGGTTCATGATTTTATTTATTATACATGGTTTTCCAAGTCTACGATGCACTTACAGGCCAGCATTGACCTACTCAGTTATAATATTTTTGTTATATTTATGATTACCCAAATCTGAAAGCTATTTCATTAATGGCACTATTTTAGCTTTACATTTTGGCAATCTTTAGTTTTCCTTTACATTTGACTCATCCAACAAAGGAATATGCCTATTCATGAGACAATATTGCTTTCATTAGCATTATTTATATGTCTTAGAATAGTTTCTTTTACATTTTGGCTACCCAACAAGGGCTTGAATATTATACATGACCCATGAGACATTTAAAGTCATTTACATAGATCAAATTTAAATATTTGAATAATGGTTACAATTGATATCAGCAATTTTTGTATATACTAGTGTTAGATTAAACAGAGTAATGACTCAATAGATAATAATTTTTCAAATTCGTAGTTGTGCTTTGTTGTGATTTTGAATTTAGAGTGGGTTATTATATTGTTTTCTGAAAAATAGATGTGTAAGAATACATGGGTTGAGAAATAGCAATGTCGTAAAATGCTTTATAAATAAAATGTTTTATAAATTTGGCTTGACTTGCCATATAGTCATAAAAATAAGAATTTATGTTTGAGACTTCAAAGCACTATATATGTGGTATATGTTAGTAAAATTCCAAGAAATGTGGGTTCATTACTAATCAATATTTTCAAGTTCTCATCATGAAACAACTGTAAAATAAAAAAGAGATGTAATATTAGTTAGCTTGTTTTACTAAAGGTATTGTACATTAATTATTTTGGAAATTAGATTGGAAATATTGGTGCTCACTGTTCAGATTTGTTAGCAAGTACATAATGCAGCTTTTTTAGTATAATCATGAAATTTACATTGTGTTCTACACCAAGCCTGGGCAACCTTTCCTAGTCCAGAGGCCAAATCATCTTTCTGTTTTTAAGTCAATGGTTGGACCAAATAATTATATAGTACAAAGTAATAGTGAAGTGATAAAGGGCTACATAAATTTTATAATGACATAACAATTTAATGTGAGGATTGGTCATCTACTTCAACAATAAGACTATCAATATTGATGGGAATATTGCTTAAGGACAATCACATAGAATTTTCAAGGTTTTTATCTGTTACTCTTGTCCAAATTTTTGATTTGTTAAATTTCATTCTAGAAAAAAAACTGTTCACACATATATGTGCTGCCAAAAAGGCAAATAATTCTTCTTGAAAAGGAAGGTAAATTTCTATATTTTTTTTCCATTAAAGGTTTATAAAAATTCATCAAAGAAATGTTATTAAACTGTAATTTTAGGACTAAATCCACTTGAACCCCAATAAGTTCCATCTGTAAATTTTTTGACACATTATTTATATCAGCATCCATCGGATGAGAAAATATAGTGAATATAGAACCTTTATTTTGAATGCTGGGAAACCTTGTATCAAATTGCTCTATTAATGCCTTCAGATCATCTCCATAACAATTATAAAAGATATTTTTATGAGTTGGTAGAGTAGGAAAATTAGCTCTTATCTGACTTTCTAACAATTTTAGTTTATTGCAAAAAGCACTGACATGTCCATACAGTTCACCAATCAATTGTCCTGGCTTTTTCAATTTAAGATTAAGTTCATTTAGGCATCCAGCAACATCTACAAGAAATGCTAAATCACACACTTACTCATCGTCTCTGACTTGGTTGTTTTTTCTTTTATGTCCATAAAATCTGCTATGTCTTATCTCAGACGATAAAATTGTTTTAACATTTTACCTTTACTCAACCACTTCACTTCACAATAATAAAACACACTTTCATAATCTGAAAGTAAGTCTGCCAAATATTTCTTAAATTGGTTGTTATTAAGGGCATGTGACTTAATAAAGTTAATACTGGTTATTACAACTTCCATAACATTTGTACATTTAATTGACTTTGCACACAGATTCTGTTGGTGGATAATGCAATGTCAATTTGTTAAATTTTCCAGATGAATTTGTATGTTCTATTGCTTTTTCATGAACTATTCCAATAAATCCCTTCCATATGTCACTTCTTCAAATATATCTTCACCAGTAGTTGTTTCTTTTAGTGGTCGAAGTGCCAAACAATTCTTCTGTGATATTAAAATCTACATCAATTTTCCAAATAAATATTGCTAGATGTGCTGTATCAGAAGCATCAGTGCTGTCATCTGAAGCAATTGGAAATGCTTTGAATCTAGCAATCTACTGTTTTAAACTTTTTTGGATATCATCAGCCATGATTTCTATCTGCTGGACAACAGAACATCTTGACAAACTAATATTCTCAAAATCTTTTTTCTTTCCAGGACATACTATACCTGCAATATCCAACTAACATTCTTTGATAAATTCTCCTTCACTAAATGATTTAGAATGCTTAGCAATTTTTTTGCTTAACACAAAGCTGGCTTTAACAATGTTTCTGTGCTGCATTTTTGCTTGGTGAACATTTGCTGCTGGGTATCTAAGTTCTTCGATTTTTCTATTTCATCTTTTTATAGTTGTCCATCATTTTTTTGGTGATCTGCATGTTTTGAAGTAAAGTGTCTCTTCAAGTTATATTCTTTGTTGACTAATATGGATTTATTGCATAGCAAACATATAGGTAAATCTTTATTCAGAATAAAATAATGTTTTTCTGTCCAGTTGTCTTGAAATTGACGATTCTCGGTATCAACTTTCCTTTTTTTTTAGATAATCCCTGTCATTGTTCCAAATTTCAAAGCTATATTTTCAGAACTGTCAAACAAAACTGTTTTTAACACTGCAGATAAGAAAACAATATAAATGCAGGTATTGAACAAGGCAAAACCCCATTGCAAATATCAAAATGACACATTGTAACAAGTTCACACATTGCTAGTCAAAATGAGAAAGATATCTTGATGGGAGAAAATTAGATGTGTTTTGCAGTGTCATATGATGTCAGCTTAACTATTCAAAATATTAATTCTGAGAGGAGCTAAATAAGACAAAAAAATGTGATTTTCGGTAATTATTAATGATTATGACATAATGTTTTTATAAAATATGTATTATTAAACCAAAAGATACATCACTAGTAGCGAATTGTCTTTGAAAATATTTTCTTTTAAAAAAGATTGCTCGTAGGAAATATGTTATGAGAAAGCAGAAATCGTCATTGCTGGCTTTATAAAAATTGATTTTTTAAAAACAGTAGGGAATAATTTTTTAATAACAGTAAAATAATTTGTTAACTTTCATAATTTTTTTGTTTCTTTGTTGATAATTCATTGTAAATACATGCCATTTTTTTAATGTTATAAAATTCTAATATTTCGTTCTAATCTTTTCAATACGTTCTGTGCAGCTAATTAAGCCGTGCTTTTTTGTTATCGCTAAGAACTTCATTTTAACATTTATTTTCACCATTTTAAAATATTAATAATTGTAGTTTTTTTAATTTTAATCATTAGAAGACTTAAATAAAAATATAAAATATAAATTTATTAAATAACATAATTATTTAATTGCACAAAAAGTGAAAATCAAACATAACTCCCGCTAGGCCCTATTCAAAAATTTGACAATCGGAATCAAACATTGTGGCAGGAAGGATTAAAAGTCATAAAGGGCTGGATCTGGCCTATGAGCTGGAGATTGTTCATATGTGATGTACACAATATAAGTTGAATTTAAAAAAAAAATTATATACATTAGTTTGGGTTGACAATATTGTGGATATATAAATCAATCATTACTGAGAGATGATGGTATTGCTAATATTTTATATTAAAAGTATGTATTACTAATTGAAATATGTGTCAGATGTGATTTAATTAATTTGTTGGGTTCAGCACATAAAGCATAATAAAAAAATAAGTTATTCATTTCCTCTGGTCTGAGATATTCTAAAATAAATTAATAAATACCAATCTGAAATACATAGTGGAAAATGAGAAATAGTTAGATGTGTTCGAACAGGATAGAGAAGCTAGTGAAGTCTCAATTACATCAAAAACGTATTGATATAAATCGGTAATGGCAATGTTGCAGAGCTTAATGATTAAAGTCAATAAAAGTCAGAAAAGCCAAGAAGAGTTTAAACAGAAATTGAAATATAATTGTGACAACACCAAGAAAAATGTGACAAGAATCAGGAAATACTTAAATAAAAATTGAACCAAGGCCAAAAATTGTTAATCATAAAAAAAGAAATGAGTAAATATGAGCTAGAAAAAAAGTTGAAACAATAGATCAAGCATGTGCATACAGAGTTAGTTCATGGAATAAAAAATGGAACAAGAGCAAATACATAGCTTGAAAATTAAGTTTAATAAACTACAGAATAAGACAGAAAAAATCGGGATCAAATACAAATATAAATCAGTAAGTCAAAAGATAGTATAGACGAGGGACAAAGTTGAACCTATAACATGAAAAATAAAATTAAGTAAATATAAAGTTTTAGAAGTTAATTTAAATGAATGTCAATGGACTAATAAAACAGAGCTAAGTAAGTTACAAGATAACAGGAGCATGAAATCAAAGTTTTAGAAACTCAGCTGGAGCAAAGTCATCAAGAGTATGGCATTATTTTAGATAAAATACCATCTCAAATAAATGATTTGAGAGTTCACTCACCATCTTTGATTACTTTGGTTATACAATTTTCATAGAAAGAAAACTAGAATATTTAAGGCAGAATAAAGAGTAGGGAATGGAAATAATGAAAAAGAATTTGGATGAAGATATTCAAGTGAAAATTAAAAATTTTATTTCAAAGATGAAAATTCAATTTCAAAATGGAATAAGTTAAAACTGGGGATAGCTTAACAAAACTATATGAGGAGGGCATGAGGGAGTCAAATAACATTGTAGTATCTCCATTGCAATGTGACTTACTATAACCTCCCAATATTATTGCTCCAATAAATGAATGAAGAATATTAAATGATGAGTGTAAAGTTACTAATGTTAATCTAAAAGCAAATCTTTCACAGAAAGTTATAATACTATAAATTTATTAAGCTCAAAACTCTTTAAATGTGATGTTGCAGAGAATCCTATATAACAGTTGATGACATTACAAGAATTGTTTTTATTTTATGGATTATGTAAGATAGAAAATGTTACTATCACTTATATGGATCTTCCAAGAATTGGTGCCAGTTACTTTTGGTGATTACCACCAATCTTTATTAAATAACTTTTGGTATGAATAGAGGCATGAAAGCATTTGCAATCAAATCTCTTAGGAAAGGTTTAGGATCAATTTGGGAAAAAAATTAATCCATTTTTTCCATTGCCAAGTGTCAAAGCTCAGGACCTATATGTCATACCCACTATCTGAAAGTCAAATTGTAAGAACTATCAGGTATAACTTATCTCAATGGGTTCAACAATTCCTTCTTACTGCTGATAGGACCACTGTTAAAGATATAGAAGAACTGCTAAACAATATTAACATGAAAAAACTGCAGCAGAAACTTAAGAAGAGGAGTATAGGCAATGAACATTTCAAAACCCAAAGTTCTCAATTTCAATCTGTGAGCATAAATATGGAATCACAAGGAAATAATAAATCATGGCGTAGGCCTAGGATAATATCACTATCAATAACCCCGAAACTTTTACAATGGATATTATCCAAGCACTCAAAGGCTTGTTAATGTGTCCACTTCAAGGAATACAGCTAGGGAATCAATACTAATGCATATCCCAGTACCATCATCAAACTCAGAAAATTAACCAAGTCCTCAATCTAGGAGAATATCACTTATCAATAATTAAGAAGCTTTTATAATGGATATTATCCAAGCACTCGGAGGCTTGTTAATGTGTCCAATTCAAAGAATATAGCTAGGGAATCAATACTAATGCATATCGCAGTACCATCATCAAACTCCGAAAATTAACCAAGGCCTCAATCAAATGCTACTTGCAACAGGAGTCTACAAATACCACAAGGTACAATGAGATTAATGTAAATTATGCTATAAATGTTTTAAATAATTTTAATTGTCATTAGTTTACAATGGAACCATCCTAAAGCTTTGAAAGACACAAGGAGACACATTTCTATTATTAATCACAAATTTTATAAAGGATTTTAAATGTCAACCCTGATATTCCTTCATTATATTCTAGCCCATGGAAAGAAAGCAATGATATTAAACAAATATGAGTAATTTTCAGATTGTCCAAAAAGATACAGAGCATGTATTTTTGATAATGCATGGATTAGTGTAAGAGATAATTTTAGGTTCTGATTTTTTACACCACCATATTTGGTCATAGATTATGAAAGGAATATTATTACTAGTAACCAAAGGGAGATTAGCATTGTCAGTATTTAGCAATTTTTATCTCCAAAGATTATGTGTGTCAAAAATATCGTTGAGATTCAAGAAATCAAATCTAACAGGTTATTCACATGATATTTTTAGATCTTTTAAAGATATTTTGATTTAATGCTAAAAAGTATTTTCTGATAAATCCAGTATTATCCCTGGTTTATATATATATATATATATATATTATATATATATATATATATATATATATATATATATATATATATATATATATATATATATATATATATATATATATATATATATCCATTAGGATGAAAGACAAAATACATTATCAGTGTAGATCACATCCAGTACCCTAACAGTATAAAGGGAAAGTAAAGAAGCAGATTGATAAAATGATGGAATGAGGTATTATAGAAAAGAATCCTTCTTCATATAACAATCTGTTGGCAATCATTAAAAAAGGATGAATCCTTATAGTTGTACTTGGATGGTAGGCAGCTAAATAACATCACTATACCTGAATGCAATGTGTCTCCATCAATACATGACCTTTTGATCAAGTTTAAAAGTAAACTATGTTTATAACATTTGACCTAACATCCAATTAGTGGTTAATATTTCATTAACCTGAGGACATGAAGTATATGGCATTCAAATATGCGAGATAACCATATGTATTTTAAGTGTTTTGGCTAATAGTGGAGCTGGTAAAATTTTTAGATCATGTATTGTCAGATAACATTAAGAGTATTATAATCATGTATGTGGATGATATTTTATTGCCTTCACAATATACAAGAACATCTTTACCTTAAAATGTTTTTTACAAAAATGTTCTGACAAAAACATCCAAACCAACTTAAAGAAGAGTATATTTGCTGCTAAAGAGATAAAATTTTTGGGTCATGTAGTAAGCAAGACAGGAATCTGACCTCAGACAGATAAAATATGGTTGATTAAGAATCTTCCTAGCCCCACTAATAGGAAGCAATTAAGATATTTTTGGGATTAACTTTTGCAATAGATTTTACAAGGATTTTGCTAAAGGTATTGAATATTTAGTTGTATAATTGTAAAAAGACCAGAATTTGGAGTGGAAAGATCAATAGAAGGGTCATTTTCAAATGCTTAAGGAAATTTTTTTATGTATTATTGTGTTAGTATATCCAGATTTTAGTGTATCTTTTTTTTACATCCAATCAAACAATAGTGGTAGTAGTAGTATTTCATTTTAACCATCAACAACTCATAGTGTTATATTTCATTAGTAGGCATTAGAGGGTGCTGAACTGAATTACAGTGTGACAGAGAAGGAAGTGGCCATTGTTTGGTATTTTAATAAGTTTAAGCAATTTTATTGGGATCTGAAGTGGTTATTATTGATCACAAAAGCTTGCAATTTTTAAATAAAAGCTATTTGAACAATGATTTGACTCTTTTGTTGGAGTCTTCTCTTGCAAAAATTTAAATATTGTATTGAAAATATAGTTGCTGACATTCCCAGTTGCCACTCTCTCAATCCTATTGTATAACATCCTTTATTACAAGATGCTCTTATCCGCATTTTATTTTTGATGATAGACAGTTCGGTGGAAGGTGACTTAAGGAATTTAAATGTTATACAAAGGAAAGATTTACAATATTATTTTATTATGATAGAATGACAGCCTGTGAGAATATTGTTAATAAATGAATACCTTCGAACAACCACATGATATAGTATTTATATAAGAGTAAAAGGAATCCTTTTACTCTTATATAAATACTATATCATGTGGTTTTTCGAAGGTATTCATTTATTAACAACATTCTCACAGCGTCTGCGCAATTTAGCTTAACAGGCTGTCATTCTATCATAATTATAATCGCACGCAAGACGTTATAAAATAAATGCTTATTCGAATATTATTTTATATTTAGAGAAAGGACTTCCAACTGATCACCCTGCATACAACAAAATTCATGGAAAACATGAAATGCATCAGTTGATTGATGACACTCTACATTATAAAATACTGTAAAATAAGGAGCAATGGAGAATACTTGTTCCCAAATCATTCCCAATCATTATGCCAAACACTCATCATATATATACATTGTCTACATAGCCATTATGATCAATGTAAGGTTAAGTACATCTTCTCTTCTTAGGTGTTCTATTGGTCATGATTATAATCTGGTATTTCAATGACATTAAGAAGTCAAGTAATAAAAATTATGCTGGAGTTTTACAGTCTATCATACCATGAGAACCAAATGACATACTAGCTATTGACTTTTATGGACCTTTACCATCCTATAGGCAATTCACATACATGCTGGTCACTTATGACATATTTTCCAAGTATGTTGCTGCTTACCCTATTAGGAGAATGGATACCAAATCTACTATTGACAAGTTGAAAAAACACTTTTTCTCTTTTATAAGAAAACCTAAGGCAATTTTGTCAAATCATGGAAACCCCTTCATTTCACAATAATGGAAACAGTGGATTGGTAAGCAAGTGCTTAAGCATATTTTACCATCAACTCATAATCTACAGTCCAATCATTGTGAGAAAAGGCTTTTTCTTGTTCATGTACTTGATAACCATAGAGGTTTTGGTCAATTAGGTTCAGCAAGTGGTAAAGTACATTTATACAGCTTTCAATAAATCTACAGGCTTTCATCTATTCTGCTGAACTTTGGAAAGCATAATACTTCTTCTTATAAAAACTCCTTTTCCTATTATTAGGGGAGATTGTTGATCATAAGGCAGATGTGCAGACAGCCAGAGGCAAAAAGAGAGAGGTAATAATAAACCAGGTCAGTTTAGGAAGGTAATCTTATGGTTATGAGAGAGAACTCTGTCAGCTAGCCTAAAATATACAAGGGTAAGACATTTTATCCCTTACATGAGGGCCCATATAAAATAACTAAAAAATTTGAGGAAAATGCATTTCTGCTGGAGAAGGAAAGAGGTTCCAAAGGAACATGTAATACTCATAACTTAAAATCCTCCTATGAAACAATACCTTAGATATCTTTAAATAAAAGACAAATAATTGCACATAGTTATTAACTTCACTGCTGTGATGATTTAGTTTTAATTAACCATGAGTTATGATGATCTTATGTTAATTGTTTTGAACTGTTTTCTTATTTTTTATTAAAGGTAGAAATGCATCATCCACAAATATTTCCATTGATAGTTTTCTATAATGTGTGTAAAACTAAATAAAAAGAATAATTAAAGATCATATATTTAATAAAGAAATTATTATTTTGAATGAATTTGAAGTAATTGAACCTTTTATTTATTAAATTTAAGAAAATGAAATATTTTGTTTAAATTATTATTGTGTAAAAGATAACAATGCATTATTAGAATTAGAAGAAAGAGTCACATGATCAAAAGTCAGTTTTTTAGGAAAGAAAATGACTGCATTTTGTATCACCATAGATACAGAAATAATTTTAGCAAGAAGACATATACTTTCTTTTGTTTAAAATTTTGTTTATTTTATCTTACTTTTATAAATATATTTGGAAAATATAGCAAGTAAATAAGCACTATAAGTAAGACAACTTAGAGGGATGGGGCCTGAGGTCCCCATTCATTTGGTATCTTTATGATTAAAATGAAATGGATATCACTAATGTTAAACTGATTGTCATAAAAATAATTGAATTCAGTTTGGATACTAATATCAACAGAAATAATAATTGGATATCAACTAATGATTCAAATTGCTTATAAATATGTATGTTTATCTTTTTGCTAGCACAATAGTACCAAAGGAAATAACATTGAATAATGGAATATCAGCTGAAATCATATATATGTGAAATTGTGATAACAGATGCTAATAAAAGCATCTTTTCAAATTAATATTTCAATTTTAAAAAAAAATGGTTTAAAAAAACATAATAGTAATTTTATGATAAATGTTTATCAAAGTTTTTCTACTAATAATATCAATTAGTATAAATCACCTGGTATTCATTATCATTCAAATGATATATATATATATAATATAAAAATAACAATATTAAAACTTTTAATTATATATATATATATATATATATATAAAACCAAAACTGTCTAACACTATACTAGCAAAAAATAAAAATGCAAAACCATAAAACAATACAGTACTAGATTAAATTCAAAATTTTACCAAAATCCTTACACAACCATGGTTTCATCTACTACAAATAGACCTTCTCAAGTGAAAATCAACCTAAAGGAAAACATATATATATACAAACAAACAAACCTTCCCATAATTCATTTCAAACTCCACCTTCCCTTAATATCAAAAGAAGTCTTCATAAGATTGATAGCCTCAGAATCAAGGAGTTTTATCATCAAAGTCTCCTTTATTCTTCTTTTTAACTCATTCTTTTCATAAAAAATAACCGAAGCATTGTCAAACAATATTCTATGACCTGTATTCAATTCATGAATATATAAAGCTGAGTTAAGATACCTATGTTTAACTCTACTTATATGAACCTTAACCCTTTCCTTAAGACTAAATTTACTCTGGCCTACATAAAATTTACCACAACTACATGGAATTTTATAAACAATACCAGGAATAGACCTACTATCAATAGACTGCTTTGAACCATTAAGTAATGAATTCAAATCAGAACCTTTCCTCCATGCAACCTTCTTTCCACCTAACAAATGACTATTCCTATAAACCAAATTATAAATTGATGCTTTAAATGGTAAAGACATATAATCATCATCCTTACCAACAAAATTCTTATCATCCAAATCACGACTATAAACATTATTATTAAATACCACTTTTTTAATAAAATCATGACTATAACCCAATTCTACATATTCAGCAGCAAATTGACTTTTTTGAATATCAGCATCATTATTAAAATTATTAAGCCTTCTATTCTAGACAACAAAAATTCAACAAAGACATTTTTTATGTATAAAAGGCTGATAACTATCAGGCCTAATCATATTTCTCAAATTTTTAGGTTTTATAAAATGACTACAAAACAAAACATCATTAACCTTCTCAACATTTAAATCTAAAAACTTTAATTTTACAAAATCAAAACCACCCCCCTCAATTGTAAACTTAATATTAGAATCAAAACCATTCAATCCACATAAAAACTCTTCTAATTTCTCTTTCTGAATAACAAACAAACAATCATCAACATACCTAACAAATAATTTAATAGAACCTGAAAACATATTAATAATACTACACTCCAAATAATCAATATAGACAGCACACATCAATGGAGAAATGACATAACCAATAACCCAACCTTCTCTAATCTTATAAAACACATCATTAGACATAAAATACATTGAATCCTCTAACAGCAAAAGCAAATCATGAAAAACCTTAATCTTATCTGCAGAAAAACATTCTAATTTTTTTAAAATTGAAAGAAAAACATCAATACTTTTTAATCTATTAACCGATTGGTACATATTTTCAATGTCTAAACTACCAAAAACACAATCATCATCCAAAACAAAACCATTTATTTTCTTAAAAGCTTCAAAGGAAGAAGAAACACAAAATTGACCCAGTTTTATGTAATCCTTAAAATATCTTATAATAAATTTTGATATTTTATCAACAATTCCTCCTGTAAAATCAAAAATACATCTCAAAGGAAAATTATCTTTATGAGACTTCAAATTAAAGAAAACCTTTGGAGCCACAAAATCACTAGGGTAACAATTTAAATAAGTAGCTCTATCAAAAATCTTTTTATTTTCCATAACTTTCATAATCTTAATTAATTTAGATTTTATTTTTTTACCAGGATCAGAATCTAAAATAGCATATTTTCCATTATTTAATTCTAAAGAAACTTTACTTTTAAAATCAATATTATTTAACAATACAAACCGGCCACCTTTATCTTCTTTTAATAATATAACATCATTGGCTTTCAATCTTTTTTTAACAAAACTAATAACCTTAGGGGCAAAAACAAATTTTTCTCTTTTAAGTAATTGACTATTCAAAATAACCTGTAAAGACATTTTATTTTCATCAGAAATATTACTACTACTTTCAATTGCAGAAACAAAATCAAAAATTAAACTTCTATTAGCAAATGGAACAAAGCCAGGACCCTTAGCTAAAATAGCCAAATCAGATGCATTCAAAATATAATTTGACAAATTTAAAACAGATGAAGCATCAGGCCTATTTTTATAAGACCCAAATCTAAACTCTTTTCCTTTCACAAAACTTTTATTTTCAGCCTTTCCAATCAACCATTTAAATTTCTTGAAATACTTATTATTATAAGTGATTTCACACTTACTCCTAAACCACTTTAAAAAAGAATTTAAAACAGAATAATTAAAATTCCTTCTAAAATCCAACTTTCTTCTAAACATTCTATAACTATCAATTAAATTAGATAAACTACTCATAATCTGTATAATAAATTGTTTAAGAATAATTCTTTTAAAATTTAGAATAAAATCACAATTAGAAAATAAAACCAATTTCCTATCCAATTTAATATTACATGAATTAGGAAACACATTGCAAAACCTACAAGACTTAAGAAAATTAACCTGAGCCTTTAAAGATTCAATTCTATTAGACATATTAATTAACTTTTTTATTTCTAAAATTTCTACACAAGAAAAATTATCATACAAAATCTGCCACATACTGAAAGAAAATTAATAACTATACCAAACAAAATAATACAAATAATAACAAACAAATAATACAAAATAATACAAATTAATAATACAAATACACAAAACAAAGCAAATAAAATATAAAATTCACTAAACTATAAAACACTATTCAAAATATTAAACAGTACACCTAATTAGAAAACTAAAACTGCCTAACACTATAATTATCTAATAAAACTTCCACATACTAAAAGAAAATTAATACCTATACAAATACAAACAAATAATAATAAGTAATAAACAAAAACAAAAAAAAAATTAATAATAATAATAATAAAAAATAATATTACAAATACACAAAACAAAACAAATAAAATATGAAATTCACAAAACCATATATCACTATTCAAAATATTAAATAGTATACCTAAATAGAAAACCAAAACTGTCTAACACTATACTAGCAAAAAATAAAAATGCAAAACCATAAAACAATACAGTACTAGATTAAATTCAAAATTTTACCAAAATCCTTACACAACCATGGTTTCATCTACTACAAATAGACCTTCTCAAGTGAAAATCAACCTAAAGGAAAACATATATATATACAAACAAACAAACCTTCCCATAATTCATTTCAAACTCCACCTTCCCTTAATATCAAAAGAAGTCTTCATAAGATTGATAGCCTCAGAATCAAGGAGTTTTATCATCAAAGTCTCCTTTATTCTTCTTTTTAACTCATTCTTTTCATAAAAAATAACCGAAGCATTGTCAAACAATATTCTATGACCTGTATTCAATTCATGAATATATAAAGCTGAGTTAAGATACCTATGTTTAACTCTACTTATATGAACCTTAACCCTTTCCTTAAGACTAAATTTACTCTGGCCTACATAAAATTTACCACAACTACATGGAATTTTATAAACAATACCAGGAATAGACCTACTATCAATAGACTGCTTTGAACCATTAAGTAATGAATTCAAATCAGAACCTTTCCTCCATGCAACCTTCTTTCCACCTAACAAATGACTATTCCTATAAACCAAATTATAAATTGATGCTTTAAATGGTAAAGACATATAATCATCATCCTTACCAACAAAATTCTTATCATCCAAATCACGACTATAAACATTATTATTAAATACCACTTTTTTAATAAAATCATGACTATAACCCAATTCTACATATTCAGCAGCAAATTGACTTTTTTGAATATCAGCATCATTATTAAAATTATTAAGCCTTCTATTCCGACAACAAAAATTCAACAAAGACATTTTTTTATGTATAAAAGGCTGATAACTATCAGGCCTAATCATATTTCTCAAATTTTTAGGTTTTATAAAATGACTACAAAACAAAACATCATTAACCTTCTCAACATTTAAATCTAAAAACTTTAATTTTACAAAATCAAAACCACCCCCCTCAATTGTAAACTTAATATTAGAATCAAAACCATTCAATCCACATAAAAACTCTTCTAATTTCTCTTTCTGAATAACAAACAAACAGTCATCAACATACCTAACAAATAATTTAATAGAACCTGAAAACATATTAATAATACTACACTCCAAATAATCAATATAGACAGCACACATCAATGGAGAAATGACATAACCAATAACCCAACCTTCTCTAATCTTATAAAACACATCATTAGACATAAAATACATTGAATCCTCTAACAGCAAAAGCAAATCATGAAAAACCTTAATCTTATCTGCAGAAAAACATTCTAATTTTTTTAAAATTGAAAGAAAAACATCAATACTTTTTAATCTATTAACCGATTGGTACATATTTTCAATGTCTAAACTACCAAAAACACAATCATCATCCAAAACAAAACCATTTATTTTCTTAAAAGCTTCAAAGGAAGAAGAAACACAAAATTGACCCAGTTTTATGTAATCCTTAAAATATCTTATAATAAATTTTGATATTTTATCAACAATTCCTCCTGTAAAATCAAAAATACATCTCAAAGGAAAATTATCTTTATGAGACTTCAAATTAAAGAAAACCTTTGGAGCCACAAAATCACTAGGGTAACAATTTAAATAAGTACTGTATTGTTTTATGGTTTTGCATTTTTATATATAGATAGATAGATAGATAGATAGATAGATAGATAGATAGATAGATAGATAGATAGATAGATAGATAGATAGATAGATAGATAGATAGATAGATAGATAGATAGATAGATAGATAGATAGATAGATAGATAGATAGATAGATAGATAGATAGATAGATAGATAGATAGATAGATAGATAGATAGATAGATAGATAGATAGATAGATAGATAGATAGATAGATAGATAGATAGATAGATAGATAGATAGATAGATAGATAGATAGATAGATAGATAGATAGATAGATAGATAGATAGATAGATAGATAGATAGATAGATAGATAGATAGATAGATAGATAGATAGATAGATAGATAGATAGATAGATAGATAGATAGATAGATAGATAGATAGATAGATAGATAGATAGATAGATAGATAGATAGATAGATAGATAGATAGATAGATAGATAGATAGATAGATAGATAGATAGATAGATAGATAGATAGATAGATAGATAGATAGATAGATAGATAGATAGATAGATAGATAGATAGATAGATAGATAGATAGATAGATAGATAGATAGATAGATAGATAGATAGATAGATAGATAGATAGATAGATAGATAGATAGATAGATAGATAGATAGATAGATAGATAGATAGATAGATAGATAGATAGATAGATAGATAATATAATAATAACAATATTAAAACTTTTAATTACTTTGTTTAAAGAGTTTATCTTTAACCATTTTCTCACTGCATACTTTATAAATTAAATGTATATCGTATTTATTAATTGCAATCTTAAAAAAAGGAGAGGAGGTAAATTATAATATATAGATTAGGATATTATTTTGTAGTTGGTAATTAGAATTATAATCTTTATTCTATCCACCTCAATGAGTTAATGCTTATTTCAATAAATTTATATTATTAACCTAAGTTTTTTGATTTTTCATTTGCATCAATTATTATAAAATTATTTATAACACAAATTTATTTTATAATTAAAATAACTCATTGTACATCCCACACTATACTTTATCATCAAATACATCATCATTTATTCAACTGTATCTTCTTTGCCAAGCAAGATACTCAATTTTTGGACCATTTCCAGCTTACAAATTTATGAGTCTATTGTAAATATAAATTTAAATTTTTGAATCAACGTATCTATTTGTCTATTTTTTGCTATAGATTTTAATTGCCTGAGTACAACATTTATGTAATATATTTTAGAGTGCCAAAATATTTAGTGTATAAATGGAGAAAACTACTTGGTTTATAATGTTTTTTTATTGTATGTAATTACCCAGATCTACGAGGCACTTGTAGGCCAACTACACCTGCTCAGTTATAATATTTTTGTTATATTCTGATTATCTAAATCTACAAGTTATTCAGTAAATGTCACTAATTTTAACTTTCTATTTTGGCAGTTTTGTTAGTTTTTTTTTTTTTTTTACATTTGGCTTATCCATCAAGGAATATTGTTATTCATGAGACAACGTCGCCTTCATTAGCATTGTTTATAAATTTTAGAATAGTTTCCTTCACAATATATTGTTCTCTAGTCAGCATTAGCATGGATATTTTTCTATACACAGTGAGTAACACCATGTATATGCAATTACATGGTAGTTAAAATAAGTAAGTGCTTTTTTAGCATTTGTTGTTTAAATTTAACTCAAATTTAATTCAAGTTTTAATAACATTTCATTTATTTTGAATTTTAAAATCACTTAAATGTACATAATTGTAGATAATCTAATAAAAACAGAACTTTCTTTTCTAGTTGTTGCTAAGCAATTATAAACAAGTAAAATAAATCTGCCTAGAGTTGTAGGTTTTTCTGTAATATTTATAATAACTGAAACACAGGCTTGTTATATACCTGTGTCTATATATGTAATACATAGGGTATATGAGCACAGACTTTCAGACGACTCATCACTCTACACTCTATCTAATAACACTGATACACTCAAGCACATATATGCTTAAAAGATAAATAATCACCAATATACGTATTTCTTGCTAAACCAGCAATCATCAGTTGGTCCAGATTATCATCTCCCACACATATTTACTATAAGTGCACAGATATATATTAAGATAGACAATCTTCATACTTTAATGGACAGGCTCCAATCTACTACACATTCCAACTCTTCAACCGTCTATCCAATTTAAAATCTGATGAATGCTCAAAGACCACCCTGAGGCCGAGATTCTTGTCACACCCATGTTGACCTAAGGTCAATCTGAACCCCACATTTGTAATTATATAGTTCTCCAGTTAATGCTAGCATAAATATTTTTTATATAAATATTAATATACATATAGTATAAAATAAAAAAAAGTATAAGATGGTTGCAAGCTATTTGCAATATTCTTTAGCTACTATTGTTAATCTATTAAAATGAGGTAATAAATTACAAAATAATAATGAATCTCGCAGTATCGAAATTTTAATGACATACTATCTTTTAAACTGGATCAATCTATAAACAACCATTATTTACAAACAATGAATGTTAAAAACATGAAAACATCTTAATTAACTCATCACTTTAAAATTGCAAGTGAAGTTGACATTTTTTTAATCAAAGAAAAACTATTTAATTACATTTTAACAACCTTACTGTAAACTAAATAAATAGGTGTTCATACTAAAACTTTTCAATTTAAAAAAAACTTATCTGAAACTATTAGCAGATGTGTTTTATAGACATTACATTAAATGGGATTAATATATACAACGGTGTACACATTATAAAATGATAGTTAATATATATGTACATACCTATTTTTCAATTATCTGAAATGAAGTGTATCACTGAAGTTCCTTTTCTGGGAATCCTATCAATGTTTTAAAATTTAATAGTTTGTTATTTATGTCAGAGGTAATTCATTATTTACAATGTAAAATTTTTTAGCACATATATAAAATAAAATATTACTAAAATAAATTTATACTAAAATTCTCTCACTATCATAAGTATGTCTATCAAAAACTAGACTTTCTCAGGTGAAAATCAATTATATACAAAACACACATATATATATACAACAGAAACAACATTCCCATAAACCACTTAAAACCCATCCACCTTTAATATGAAAGAAAGCTTTCATAAGATTGATAACATCCAATTCAAGAACATTTATCACAAATGTAGAAGATAGTGATAATATTATTGTCACAATGTACAATATCTTATATAATTTCTTATGGTAAATAGTTCTGTTTTCATAATATTTCTTATGTAAATATTTAAATTTGCTTTATCTTTTGAAACTGTAAATATTTAAATTTTATAAATTTATATCTTGTAAATTTAAGAATGTTTTTTAAAGAATAAATGTGTTAATGTTTTGAATTTATGTTGTCTTAAGCGTTTTTTTTGTTATATCTGAGTGTTTTTTGAATCTTCACATCTGCACTCATGCATTATAGAAATTAATTGTATGATTATATACTATACTTGGTTAATAAGAATATTATTATTATTATTATTATTATTATTATTATTATTATTATTAGTAGTAGTAGTAGTAGTAGTAGTAGTAGTAGTAGTAGTAGTAGTAGCAGCAGTAGCAGTAGCAGTAGTAGTGTTGTTGTTGTTGGCATTGTTGTTGTTGTTGGCATTGTTGTTGTTGGCATTGTTATTATTATTATTATCATAATCATCATCATCATCATCATTATTATTATCATTATTATTATTATTATTATTATTAGTAGTAGTAGTAGTAGTAGTATTACAGAAAATAGTAATATTGCTAAACATGAAAGTTATATAATGGCAATTTAGAAATTATATGATATTGCAATTATATTTTGAGTGTGATATTTCTGTAAATACGAGTATAATTAAAATTTTATGGCATAATATCATAAGCAAATATTTTTGAACTTATGAAAAATATATATGATTTTTGCAAGAGTTTATACTTTTATTTGTATTATTGATGGGCATCTTAATAGTCATGAAATATTTATTTTGTTGTTTAATGTTGTTTTGAAGTATAGTAGCTATATTAAGTTATATGTAATTATTAGAAGAGGATGAACCTGAGATATTGATAAATCTTAAGAGCTAGTTTGAGTGATAATGTATAGAAACTTTATTTACTGTTAGATTTAGTGTCATATGTTACAAAGGAATAGTACTTATTGTAGTGCTTTATGATAAATTTTATAACTTTAATTAGAATTTATTGTGATAATAAGGTGAGTCATGGGAATATTACAGGTAGTTTTTATAAGTTAGATAGGGGTAATATTCTTATGCCATTTGCAGTGTGTCTTTCAAAGTATATACTTAATGTTAATCTAACAGTGTACCTTGCTAAATGTTTTATTCAAAGTTTCATAATTTTTGTTTGTATTTTAATCAAACCATTTTAGTAAAAAATAATGAGCTAATCATAGTTTAAATTGTCAGAATAATAAATGAACTGGGAATCTGATTTGAACCTTAGTATTTAATTTATATGTTTTGACTTTCTTAGTTTATTATTTAAGCAAGATAAATTATTGAAGTATTAAATTTTTTTAAACATAGTATTTTAGAAATGTATTCTTAGCTAGTTAAAGTAATGTTTATGGTTATTCAGTTGTTATTTAAATAAGGTGATTAACTAATAAGTTAAGACAGTGAAGTCTGGGAGTAATATAGTAGTAGTAATACTTGGTAAAGGCTCATTAGTGGTACTATATATATATATATATATATATATATATATTGCACTGATCCAAAAATCATATGTTCTTTAACAACCCCTAGAATCCAAGCAATCTAGCATGTATGAGATACACAGGTCTAGAGCAATACTAAATGCTAACCTATTTACCTGGGTTCCAAGATCTATTACTATATGAACAATGCTTTTGAAGATATTAACAAGCTTTCCATTACTTCATTTATGGCAATGAAAACAGGAAGAGCAAAGAGATTTAAAACCAAAGATACTAAGGTGATTGACCAATTATCACAAAGAAATATAACAATTACAGAATGCTCCAACTATAATTATGGTTTGGCCAGTACAAAGAAAATTAAATTATTGAGCACTAGTTTCATAATGATTAATTAATAAATTCTTCATCATTCATTTAATAATAATAATAAGTAATTCCCAACTTATCAATGAATTAAACAATGGTACAGATTATTGCCTAATGTTAATTAAAATTTATATCAATAACAATATCCAGGGCAACATGAAACAAATTAGAGTCTAATTGATAATAATTAATGAGATTTCATTAATGGGGGAGGGGTATAATATAATTAAATAATTAATGCTAGAGATTCAGGCAAGCAATTGAAAAATACTATAACAGGTAAATTATATAACATAAATTTTTTAAACAATTAAATGTAGTTTGATAATTATAAATGAAACAAAATATATGTGGGGGGAGGTGTTTATACAATCATTATTACAAGTTTACTTATGGTCTTATCTGAAATTGTGCATCTAAGCAGATTACTTAACTAGATCATTTGGAAGTTAGATAAATGAATGTATTGGGTTTAATACAATGCATGGTTAGTACATAAAATTTGGTTGGTGTGGTTAATACACCAAGGTTTTGGAATAAATGAATCAGATAAACAACAATAAATTATAGCTTAACCCTCATCAAAATATCATGTGCATGATCACATTTCTACTAGATTTGGAAGATGACCCCAATTGGTGGGAGCAAGATGGTTTAGCCTAAAAAAAACTGTAATTACATAATTGGACCCAAATAATTAAATAGAATGGTTGGTGAAAGGCATACAGTTATGTCTTACAGATAGCATTGCAGATTTATCAATAAAATAATAAAGGTTTACATTATAATTTACAGTCGACTATGTAAATGAGGTTTTTTTAGACCCTCTGGGTGGCTTCATCAGATTTGAACAAGAGTGAGAATATTCATGTTAGCCAAGAACATATTATTGAAAAGTAGTGGCACAAGCTAGTGTTTTGGGATAGTTTATCCATATTTTCCTACACACTTATCCATTGGAAGTGCCTGAAATAGTTCTCCAGTAGGCAAAGCATCTACCTTAAGGGAGAATGGGGTATGGGTCAATGCATTCTGAAGATGCCAAGGTGCATGGCAATGCAAAAAAATCAATGAAGTAAACGATTGTGAGGATACCTTCATAATTCATGTAATGTGTGGATAATTTGTGTCATTAATGACTACAACAACCTAATTAATATATGTTTAAAATAGTATGCTATTTGATGCAGTGGAATGCATAAACACAAACCATCCATGGGCATTTAACCAATACCAACAAAACATAAAGTGGGTCAGAATCTAAAAACTAAAGGGAATATATGGCTTTCTCCCATACTTTTAAAATATCTCCCTACATTTCAATAATGATCAATACACATACAATTTGACATATTAATTATATAAAATAAAATTACAGATCACACACATGCTAATAATGCCTTGAATATTACACTCATTCCTGGTAGATTTTACTTAAATAAATTGGCAAAACATAATTCAATAATTGTGTAAGGATTTAATTTATAGATAATAAGAGTATCTGAGTACAGGCATTAAAGCTTCACCTGTCATTTAAATAATAAACAGTATTATATGAAATAACTGATATCAAACCGAGTAAAATTTTAGGATAATTAACTTTCAAGCAAGATTTATGTTTTCAACAATTCAAAAGGAGAAAAACATTAGCAGTAGATTTTAAACTTACTCATTAGGTTGGATGCCAACTTGGCATATTAAGAATAGATCAAAATAACAACTAAGTAGAATAAATTTCAATCTAGATTGCCACACCAAATTTAGCATGAAATTAATATAGCTTTAAATGAAATTGTATAAACATTATTTAACATTTTACAGAATATCTTTGAAGAAATAAATAACAGAAAGGTTACAAATATAATTTTAAAATAAAATGCTAAGTTAATAAAGAATTCACTGGTTGATGGCAATGCAGACATTTACCTTGGCGAACTTGTTGATGCAAAGCAGGTGGTCAGTGGATCATGATTATCTACTGATTTTGCTGCAAACAGACATTATTCGATAATTAAAGTTCACATTCAAGTAAGCATTCTTATCAAAAAGTTCATTTAATTTGGGCCCAGCTGTTTCAGGCTTCAGTATCATGAACAGAAAATTGAGAATCCCAGTGGCATGGAGAAGCAAATGATCATTTCCTTTACCCCAACATAATTTAGTTCATAAATTGAATTAGCATGTATTATGTCAGCACTCTAACATAAAATTTTGACAAAATATATTATAATAGCCAAAATTTCAGCTATGTGTACATAATGTGAATATCTAAAGAATGCTGTTATCAGTCCATTGAGGCAAAATATTTTATTCACCTCACATCATATCTAGAAAACAGGACATGATCTTTTGTTTCCATTACATTTTTTAGATGTTAAATTTGGTTAAATTTTCACCAGCCATTATCTCAAACACAGTATACGTGATTGTAGATTTCAAATTAACCCACATTTCCATATATGGTAATGGAAAGATCGATAAATTAGCCAAGTGAAAATTAATTAAATAATCTTTTGTTACTATAAAATTTTATACATTTTTTTTTTTAAATAAGACACCAACCTGCCAAAACTAGCTGATTTAATGATTACATTATGACTTATAAATATCCATTTTGCTTTCCATAAATTACTAGTAAAATTTATCTAAAATATATGCAAGATTATTGATTTATTTTATACATGCACACATACACAAATTAAATGAGCAAAAGAAACCTAATTTTCTTGATAATTTATCAAAATTAAATATCTATTTAATCTCCCATAAAATACTTAAATTTCAGTAGAGATCCATCCAGCCAGATTCATGCATCTCTATATAGAGTTGCTATCACATATGGCTACATGCTCATGCCAACCACATACAGATTGGGTTCAAACCCATGCTAGTGTTTATATAATTAGCAACAGGTGAAGCACAAATATGTATAACAATATTTCCAGCTTATATATATATATATATAAATTAATTAAAACATTATTGATATATATAGCTTTAGGCTATATATATATATATATATATATATATAAAAGCCTAAAGCTAAACTAGTCAATAAATTAATTAAAACATTAGCCCAAATTCAAAATTAAACAAATATAGCCAAAAAAAAAAACCCAATAAACTATTTTCTTTGACAAGTCTTGTTTAATTTTAAATTTGGGGTATAACAATCTTCCATTGGGTTATGTAACATAAACAACTACAAAAAAATAGAATGATACCACCTATCTTTTAGCACTATAATTATATAAGCATAGTTTGTGACATAGTTTTAAACTAGGATTATATATTATATACATTTTAACTGTGTCTTGTGCCTCAATTAAAATAATGAGATGCACAAAATAGTAACATTTTTAAATTTCAAGTCAGTAATATTCTTTTCAATCTTTTAAAACTACAGCAATTACTCTTAAAGCCACCTTATATAATGTTATTAATGCATTAAGGGATACTTAAAGTGGATCTGTTATAAAAATAAATTTTATTAACTATGTTGTTTAAAGTATAAATAATGTACTATTATTTATTAAAATAATGCAGCTTTTATTGTAAGTAAACCTAAATTTTAATAGTTATCAATTAAATCTATAAAAATTAGTTAGTTTAAAGTATTTTAAATAAATCATTAGATAATAAGTAAGGGAAAACATTTTCCAATGAAAGCATTTCTAATTATATGTGTCTGTTTTGGTGTTTACTTGTGTATATTATTTTGAAATATTTAATTTGCTAACAATAATTACTTTAGTTAAAAAAGTATTAAAGAATTGACTTGTATTTAATATGTAATAAATACTAAATAGATATGAGAAATAATTTATTTTATGCAATGTTTATTTCATCATATTTAGTTTATTAAATAATTATCTTAAAAAAGATTTATTATATAAGTTAAATTGCTATTTTTACAATATTTTGTTTTTCTTTGTGTTATTCTTTAATTAAATCTAAAAATAGAACTTAAAGTTGGTGATTAAAAATCGATTTTATTGGATGATTGTTTTCAGTAGTCAGCTGATCAATTAGAGTTGGCTATATAAAAAAGATAGGACAGGTGTGTGTGCCTGTGTGTGAAAATTATTTAGAAGTTGGTAACAATTTGTTATAAAAATAAAAAAAAAGTTAATATTTTTGTTTAAAAATGTGTTTGAAATTTTATTTTTACTTTGAGAAGCATTAAAATAAAATTAAAAAAATAAATAAAGTCTATTCTTTGGAAAGCAATGTTGATATTTACTTGTTATAACAATTGGGGAAATGAAAAATACATAAATGGCTTGAACAAAGTTGTAATTTTATTGTAATTTTCACTTTAATCTATGGGGAAAGTTGACCTGTGTAGAAATCATGGACAAAAGAATGTATTATGTAAGAATTTTTTTATCATATTATAGAAAGATTTTTCTATTTGCTTACAAACTTTTATATGATACTCAAATAACATAGCATTAACTCCTGAATTGAACTATTTAAACTTCTGCATTATTGATTAAATTGCAGAACTGTTATTCTATTTATTCATGCTAATATTGTAAATGTTTTAATGACTTACAATATAAGAAGACATTTAAAACTTGAATTACTAACTTATTCATCTAATATGTTATGATAAATATAATAGAACTGCTAAAATATGTTATGTTTAAACCAATACCTATAATACTGTATCATTCTGTTATTTTTAAAAGAGGGAAAAAATACATAAATTTATGTTAAGATTATACTCAGAGAAATAAAATATTTTGGGATTTAATCTGGCTGTCTGCATTAAAGCTAAAGATTATACTCCATATTTATTCCAATTGGAACCATTTATCAACAGAAAGTTTTCCTTTTACTGTGTTTTAAAGTGTTTTTTTTTCTTAAATATTAAAAGAAGTGTAATATTACAGAATACATGTGAACAATTAATTTACTTTATCTAAGTGAAAATTATTTTTGTCATTTCTAATTTTCAAGCTTATTTTTTTCATTGCAAGTAGACAGTGGGAAAAAAAGATTTTAATAAATGAATTGATTGTTCAAACTTCTGTTTAAACTTACATTTCAGGATGTGTTTTGGTAAAGGAAAATTAACTTTTATTCATTTTATTTTTTGGAATTGTTATAATCAAAAGAAATTTACATTTAATATTTTATAATTGTCATGTTGAATTTTAATATATATTATATATGTAGGTATAATATAATTTAGTATACAATTGATTATCTATGTTTGGAAATATATTGAAAGCGTGGTAAAAGATGGTTTATTTTTATATTAAAATGGAACATCGCTGGACAAGTGTTATTGAATTATAACATTTATTGGTAATTTTTATTGTTTTAATGTATGCTTATATAGTTTGATATTATTCTATTTCAAATTTTAAAAAGGTAATATAACCTAGAGTGTTTTGTTCTGAAAAATTATTCCTCATATTTTGCAAACTGATATTTTAAAGTTATAATAAATATATGCTTCTCAGTGAAAGATGTTTATTTGGATATTAATTATTAGCACAATCATGACTAGACAATGAATTATTTTATTAAACACTTACTTATGTGTGTTAATTTTTTTTGCTCTGTGTATATGCTATTATCAATTAATTTATGCTAGTATATTCTGGTAATGTAGAGTCTATAGTCTTGCTATTGGGCATTTATTAATTTTTGTGATAGAATTTTGTGATTTATTTCCATTTCAGCTTTTATGATAAAATGTATTAAGATGCCATATCTTCAGTTTACTGCTTAGATGTGCTTATGGTATTTAAACTAAGGACTTCTTGTCAAATGTAACTGTCTGGGTTCACATGGGTATTTAGACTTTATGTTTTATTCTCATAGCACATAGTGTAAGTCATTGGGAGAACATAGGTTATCTAGTCATGAATGCAGATGGGCCATTTGATATAATTCCCATAAAATTCTTATATCTGGATTATTAAAAGTGCTTCTATAAAGAACCTGGTTCCAGACATCACATCTAATATAGCAATGATATATATTTGAAAACTTGAGAAAAGTTATTCCATCCATATAAGCTTGTATATGTTTACAGAGATACAAAACTTAGGATTTATGACTTCTATGAGTACAAGGTTGTTAGTATTATGAATGTTAGTTAGCATCACACATAACCAAAATTTACTAATAAATATTTAAATATTTCCAAGTGCATAATCTTTATTTTGTTAAATAATTCTGAGGGCAATGAAAACATAATTAAATTGCAATTAATTTTGAAAAATGTTTAATAATTGCTATTGTAAGAAAAATAAGATTTGTTAAAAAAGGATTATAATAGGAGTAATTCCTAACCTGTATGTTAATGTGAGATATGACTTAGGCTATTCTTTAGCTCAAAATGCTTGTTTTGTTTTACATATATAAAATAGTATTTTAAAATTTATATTTTAAAAAGTTTAATCATTGCCAAGTAATTAGTAGGCAATTAAAATAGCATATATGTTTAATTATTTTCTGGTTAACTCAATAAACTAACCATAAAACTATTATGTAAAAGTAAAACTTGCTTTTCACTAAGGTGAATAGTAAGTAAATCATAAAATCCTCACAGGTTTAACAATATTTTATATTGTTTGTTCTGCTTTATTTAAAGTAAAAGGGCAGATATAATATGATAATTTAATTATACCAGTGGTAATTCAAATATTTGCCCACCTTGAAATATAGTATTATTAATAAATAATTATAGTTTATTACAAAAGATTAAGCAAATTCATTTTGGATAGATAGATGTATTATCGAACTGATATCTTGTTCATTGTAGTTGGAAAATTTGTAAATATAACATTATTTTGTTGGAATTTGTAAATAGTCACTTTAATTAAAAATTACTTATATTTTGTGAGTTGTAAAATAAAACTTAAATATTGATTTGTAAATTCTAAATATTGTTTTGTAAATAAATTGATTCTTGTAGAATTTAAAATTGTGTAGTTTGACATTTATGTTTCCATATTTCTATTTATCATTCATTATAGACACTGATTGAATTCAGTATTTACTTTATTGCATACTTATAATAAATAATTCTATTTAATCAGTATATTACACTTAGGAAAATAATTATTTTTGTCAAGAAATATATGAGAATTTGTTCATAAATTATCATAGATTCAGAAAAACTATTAAATCAGAATTTATTTAATTGTGCTCAAGAGTTATCATCTTCATTGATCACATATGTTCATTTCATAGTAAACCTAAGAATTTTTGTTGTTTGTTTCAAACCAATAACAATCATTACTATTATTATTAGACTTATTTTGCATTCAAATACAGAACTTATTATTTTAAGGTGTGTAAGCAGAGCTATATTTGGATATCCATATGCCAATTATTTATTAAAGAAAATAATAAACTTTACTTAAATATTTACATTATAAGATTAGTTATACTATATTTATAGTATTAAAGATTAGTATTATCATCATAAGAGAAGTTTTCTGAATATTTTAATAATCCAAATCATATTTTTTAGATTTCTTAAATTATAATAGAGATGTTTCTTAAATTAATTCAAAACCCTGTAAGACCTAAAGTAACTATTTTTACAATTTAGTTATAATGCGGAGCAATGTTGTTATAGCTTGTTTAATAATATTATTATTTTACATTTTTCTAAATTTTGTCTGGATTATTGGATTTCCATAAAATTACCATTTGTTATCCAATATCTTATGCTTTGTTTTTTCTGTAATATGATATCTCTGAGATAAAGATTAAAATACAATAAAGATTTAGATCAAGATTTACTTCAAATTAAAATTAGAATATAAATTTATTCTTATAATAAATTTTAATAATAATATTATTATTATTAAATATTTAGTTGGAATATTATTTTAGCTTTATTTAAATAGGATTATTATAGTTAGTCATAGAGATGTGATTGTAATTCTTAAAGGATTTGAATTCAATGGTATTTCTATGCAGACAAGTATGGGTCTTTGATACCTATTAGACTTTAATGCAGTCTGTACACATTGGTATGGGAACATAGTCTCATGAGTCAATTTATTAATATTGTTGTTATTATTATGAGCTAAAAATTATTAATTAATAAGTATTTATTTATTAAAGCAGTTTGAGATCAGTGGTTATTATTATTTGATTATTGCTTTCACACTTTTTTGTAAGCTCACTGCTTAGCTTAGCATTCCATCATGCCCATCGCTGAGGTTACAATATATATAATACAATATTTTTAATGAATGTTTTAGATGGAAATATTTAATGTGTGGAAATATCTATTTATAATTAACTTAATTAGAAAGTACTTAATTTAGAACAAAACTATCCCAATCCAAGGATTTAGTGTTTTGTAATTAAGGTAATTATAAATTGATAATTCCACACATTAAATATTTTTGTCTAAAACATCCATTAAAAATGTTTTATTACACAACCTACCTGTAAGAGGTTTATTATAATAAGTAATAAAATTCAAAAGTTTGCTTTACTTTGATTTCCTACAGCTATAAATGTAAACTGCAGTGTTTTCTATATTAGATCTACAATGGCAATAAAAGGATTCTCCTTTTAAATGCAATGACACTATCACTTTTGCTTTAACTTTTCGCCTGGAACAGTTTGTTCTAGGTTAAATTTTTTCTAATTAAATTAATTATAAATAGATATCTCCACACATTAAATATATATATATATATATATATATATATATATATGAAAATATTTAATGTGTATATATATATATATATATATATATTATATATATAGTAACGGAATGGGCTTTTACCTGGTAGGAAAATAGGTTAGCTGGACCATCACAATGAATAAATATATCTTTGATCTTTGTACCTATATATGCCATATCCACATTACTTTTATTCCAAGGAGAGGAGAGGATAAGAACAAATTAAATATATACCTAACTCACTTCTTCCATGCTATATTTCATTTATATTATCTTGACTTTCAAACTCATGGAGACTATGCCTGATCATCTAGTTCAAGCTATATTAGTATCACTTGGTGTAAACATATGTAGGTGTTTAATGTTAAGTGTGAATATGAACTTATGTGTAAATTGGCAAAAATATTTATAAATATGTGAAAAGATATGACCAAATAAAAGTTGACTACAGAAAAACATACCAAGAGTTTTAATTTAACATTTGAATATATTTAATAACTCTACTTACATTGATTAATATTTTTAACAAATAAAATTTATAACAAAATTATGAAACATTTAATTAGACATTTATGGTTATTCTTTGCTTATAATTGGTTCTAACTATTATTCCAAATCCTGATCTCCACAAATAATAGCCACTTGATCTCCCTATTAACATAAATGAAATTTGTATTATGTTTAGGATTATCACAAACATTTTTACTTTCTATACTTTTACTTGAAATTCATAATTCATTTTACTTTAATTAAATATGTATATTAGATTCCTATCTGTCATCATGGTGATATGGGATTCCCCTGTTATGTATGGTAGTTATGATATAGACAGGGAAGACCATTTATGACAGACAGTCAAATATACTGAAAACATTTGATACAACTATTAATATAAACAAACAAAAAAGTATGTGATGCAAGTATATAAATGTTTGGACTAACTTTTCCTTCTGATCATGATCAGATTAGTGCACAATCAAGTGCTCATCGTAAACTATATTTAATTTGCTTGCACTAAATGCGACAATATTTCTTAATTATGTTACATACTAATACTTATATTTCCCCTTTTTGTCTCTGTATTAAAGTAAAGAAAAAAATTATATCAAATATACAAATAAATAAAGATAACAATGTAAACCTAAATTTAGTTTTGAAGTTTATAAGGAAAAATGTCTTTGCGAATCATTTATGTAATCCTTGCTAATTCATTTCAGCTACAGATGGTTAACTTGTAAGTGTTTTAAAACATCCATTCGGTCACTTATCTTTTATAGCTTTGGAATTTCTGCCTTGAAGTGGAGAGTTATTAGATCCATTCATTAAGAATCAACTTGATGTTTCATGGTGCAGATATAAAATGCTAAGTTAATTCCATCCCAAGTTCTGACAAGTTATAGATCTATAAGTGGCAATTTTCTTTCTCTGGTGTAATGCATATATGTCTTTATAATTATTTATATATTTTTAATAACTTATTTTGAGTGAAGTAATATCATTATTTCTTGTATTATTGTATATCTTCGGATCCAGATATTGCAATATATAACTTAGAATTACCAACAATTTAGAAAATCGAATGATCTGAATTTACTTGGAAAGATTTCAATTTTGAATTCCTTGGTTGGCTAATTTTAATTCTATACGTTTGTTCTCACTTTCTTGGATGTTCAGATATTAGTTTTTAAAATTATCTCAACCAAAAATTGTTTGATGTTTCTCTTCAAATTGTAAATTTGAATTATCTACCTAAATTTTTGTAGATTAATCAGCAGATAAGAAGTTTTATTTCTTTTTGGAGAAGAATCTCATTGTTCAAAGAATAGCAAGTTCATGATTATCATTCAGGTCCATTTTGATGTCATTTGTAATGAATATTATTATGTTAATAATAAAACTTTATTTGATATTTCTTTACTTAAATATTAATTTTCATTTCCTGATTGTGTTCATTTTATCCAATCTTATTTATCATGCCTTTTTATATTGCATTGAAGTTATAACATATTTAACAAGGTAATAATTGCTAAAGGTTAGTTATTGTGTATGTCTTATAATTTAATTGAGATATGTATTTACAGTATAATTAAATTGAGGTTCAATATGTAATATATAGAAGTTTTGAACTCATATTTTCACACAACCATCAACTATTCATGCTATCTTATTCTGATGACACATTTAATCACACAAATGTTGAAAAGATAAATAATTACTAATATATGTATTTCAAACTAAATCAAAACTCATCAGTTGATCCAGATTATCATCTCCACACATATATATAATCAATGCTCAGTTCAAACCCCCTATATATTACATATTGAAGTGCAGGTATGAAAAATCTTGTGTTTTAGAATGGCTTAGTTAAATATTTTTTAACAGGATATTTGTGTTATAATGACCTATGCAGTTGGCACAGTTGGTTGAGCATCCAACTTGGAAGTGTGAGATCCTAGGATCAATTCACTCACAGTGCTGCCTCTCAATTTTTTTATGAACTCCTGAGCAATAAAGTCATGTGCATTTTTTCCCTGTGCAGTTTGATGCAGTTAGTAATGTCCAACTTGGGCTCAGGAAGTCCCAGGATTGATTCTGATACTTGAAGATCTGAAACTCAAACTTCTTATAAATTCCCAAGCAATAAAGCCATATGCTTTTTTATGTTATAGTAATAGGATCTTTCTGTCTCATTTGTATACCATAAATTCAAAAAAAATAACTTTATATTCAATTAATTTGTATGAGTGACAATAATCTGCAAAATTATATTGTAGTTTTAATTCATCAAGGATTGTTATTTTTTTGTCTGTCATAGTACTTCCACTTTAACGCCACATATTTCTTATGTAGTCCCACATATTTTATTACTCAATCATTCTTTTTTTTCATATGTCATAGCATTGACCAGGAGGTGAACCCGCAACAACCGTCTGCACCCAACTTCTTGCTTGCAAGGCAGCTGTGCTGACCTTTCGGCTAACAATATTTGACTACTCAATCATTCTTTGCTTGAGTAAACAATGGAAAGAATATGAATCTTCATAAACAATATGAGAATTGAAAGATAGAAATTCCACAGATGGCAAAATACTTAATAAGCATTGATGGATTGAAATTATAATAGAAATTCCACCATTTCCTGATCACAAACACTTTCATTTTTTTTTTGTATAGGTAAGTCTGAAAATCATATAACAATCCTATTAAAGCAGCAGCTAAAACTGTTTTATTGAATAATGATTATGTTTTGAACCATCATATTTTGAATAATTATAATTCAGGAGATTGCATTTATTTATAAATCTATCCTGTCGAATTATCCAGCTTTGGATAAAAATATTAAGCTTGTTCAGATTAAAACAATCTTTGGTAATTTTAAAATCAGAAAACTATGGGACATTATCAAATCCTTTGAGATGCTTCATGTTAAAGATATGTTACACTCAAACATAATAAAAAGTTTTAAAAGTATATGGACATATGAAATTGTTTTGCCTAATCTTTGTTGCTGGAGTTTATAAAAACATTAAAACAATTATCACATAATACTATTACAATTCATTCAGCAAAAATATTTTCAAGTGTTTTTTTTTAATATGTTGTTATTATTCATACAAGAATGAATACCAAAAATACATTGTTGTTTTAGAAAATCAAGAAAAGTTATTAAGAATACTTTTTATTGTCTGGAAAGTATAAATATTTTAGATTAATTGCTCAGTTGATTAAATAAAATTTTGAAACTAGTGAGTAAATCGTAGTATAATTGTCATTATAAAAAATTGATAACTTCAGAAGGATAAATAAATTCAGCTAAACTATCTGTGAAAACAAAAACAAAATCTTAATAAAGCATTATTGTTTAATTCACAGGTAGCATTGCTGAATTTATTTATCATTATGATGTTCATTTTACTATATTTGAATTTCTTCTCGCATAATTCAATTGATTTATTTCACACACACATATATATATATATTGGCTCTTATTAACTAAGATCTGCTAAACTATTTTTTAAGCATTGGCATTTGACATGTACATATATACATAAGAGAGTTGCCTTGACAACAGGTTGAGATTGTTAATTGTTATTGTTATTAGGATTGTCTAAGTGTTGACTGATTATATATATATATATAGTTAAATAGTGCAGTTTGATTTGGAAATAGTTATTTCATTGGTTGGAAAATAAATAAATATAAATAAATAGCAATATATAATCTAATGGCCATTTTAGTAATCTGCATATTATTTAAATGATATTTTATATTAAGAAATTTATATGCAGAAGATTTAAATTACTATAATTGATGTAAACTGAATGTATTTAAGCCTTTAATATATTTGATTACACTTATATTATTTTTATATTCAGTTTCTTTAAATATAACATTTACATTGGCTGAACATTTTCTGGCATGCAATAAGATGGATATAACGTTTCTAGCACTTTTGATTTTTATGACAATTATTTTCATCAATGAAATTGATAAAAAAAAAAATATATAACTGACTAATACTTTCTACTAATTTCACTAACAAATTCAAGACCAAATATTAAAAGTCTGGTAAACACAAAACACACCCAGAAGTCTTAGTAAAGTAAGCAATATTTACATTGCAAATTATTTTCTGTACTATAAATTATATTATAAAAAATACATATTATTTATCTTTAACTTACTGCGTTTTTATAATAAAAAACATAGGAGCCTAATACTTTTGAACTTTCACATAAAAAATAGTGCATAAAATATAAAACATTGATCAACCCTAAATCTCAACAAAACTTTTTAATTTTGGAAAATTTGGAAAATTATTTTCAGCTAAAATATTTAAAAAATATAGAAAGTAATATTGGAAAGCTTATTCAAATATTTATTTTGTTTTTTGTTTGTTTACTTGTTATATATTCTACAATGATAACATCACTGGTTCAATAATGAAAATATATATACAAGAAAGTGTGTTTACTCTAATCCTGATGTTATGATGTTAATTTAATACCTGTACAGGCTTACACACACCTGCAGATATATGTAATAAATAAGGTATTCAAACTCAGACTTTTTCATGACCCTCAACTCTCCATGCCATCTCATAAAAATGCTAGGCTTTTAAATAAAAGTGGAGAACATATAAAGAAGATATTATAAATGTTATATATAGAGCTCCTAAATAAGTTCTTAACAAGGTCTGCAGAATATCCCCAACCCCAGACAGGTTTCTGCTACTGGCTTCCTCACTGAGGTGCTTGGATATTCAAGCATTAGATTAAAAATAACAGGACAAACCCAGCACTTTAAGTAATGGATAACTACTAAGTAGAAAATCTGAAATTTTCAGACATTCATATGTTTTCCAATCCAGTTATCTAACTTAAATAGCGATATGGGACTGAACCAAGTTCAGATACATCATATATTAATAAATTTAGCAATATAAAATCGCCAAAGCTTTAGTAGCAAAAAATAAAATTACAAAGACATCAAGTCATATGTCACATGAACTAATTTAACAAGCTTGTTTTACAAATGTTATATATAGATCTTGCAAATAAGCTCTTAAAAAAATAATGTAATACTGTACTTCATATAATTTTTTAATTTTAATATTTTTGATACTCGATATTATTTTATCAATTGTTAACTCATTTAAAAATTTAATTTATATATTTTTAATTGTTATTTGCTTATGTATTTGTATTATCATTATTTTAATTGAAATATTATCATTAATTCAAGTGTAATATTATTTTATATTATCTTTTGACAATAAATTTGCAGTAGATACTTTAAATAATAATTATTATACATTTTCAATACATTATTTTTCGACAATTTAATGAATAAATAAATAAATCTTTTGTCATTCTTTTATAAAATACATATTTTTTATTAATAAACTTCTGATATTTAATTTATTTTAATTGTGTTTGAATATTTAATTTACACAATAATGAAAATAGCAACCTTTCAGTTTTTGCAGATTTTTTTTCTCCCTAATTAATAATCGTAATATAAAAATTTTGGATCAGAATGCACAGAAAGTATATATCTACACACATATAAATATATTATTGTAAAACGTAAAGTGTATAATAATTATAAAAAATATGAATGCATTAACACATCTGTAACTTGTTAGAAAATTATTTTTTATATTATTTTAGTAATATTAGTTTTATTAAATGATTTGTATATATATTGTTCATTATTTTTATCTTTTTATTTAAAAAATAAATACAATTACTTACCACAAATAGTTAAAAAACTCAAATTTTAAAAGGATTAAATTATAATAATAATGATAATAATATAATATATATTAGACTTGTTTATAACTTGGAAAGATTTTTTATCATGCAACTATTGTTTAATCAAATTCACAAGTTATTTCTTACTTATATATATATATATATGTGTGTGTGTGTGTGTGTTTGTTTTCCTGCATACCTATTACACTTTTTTCTCTACCTCTATATTAATCTATCCACCTATTTATCAAAGTGTTTATGCATTTATCTATCTATTTATCAAACATTTACACACATTTAAATTATTAATATTGACGAATCTATCAATCTACTAAAATCTATCAACTTCCTGTCTATTTCTTTCTACCTCTCTCTCTTTTCCCTTTGGTTTGTATTTGTAATTTTATTTAGCAAAATGTTTTTAAGTCCATGATCAAAAAGGTTTTGTAGCTGAGTGTACTTTTGGTGTAACACATTTCAATCAAATAGATAAGTTTTTTTGTTAAATAGAAAAAAGATTACAAACAAGATTAATTATATATTAAATGTCTTTTTCTGTTGAAGATAGGGTTCACTAGGAGTGCCATATCCGTCTAAAATCTTGACAATTCTTTAGACCCATGGCAGTCCTCCATTCTGGTTTTGAAAAGTTTATATCAAAACATGTTTTCACATTCCATGTACCTATATTTAAAAACAAATTAGACAAATATTTCTGATACTTTTAGAAATACTACTATGACTTACTACACTACCAATACTGATATTATTCTTATTGCTATTTCTCCTGCAGAAATGAATAATTAACCAGGCAAAATGACCTAACCAGACCCATGAGATGTACCTTTTATATACTACATTTTCTAGACACTTCCAATTCTGTGATAGACAGGGGCATCTCTAAATATGGCTTTCCAAACATACAATCTTTGACAACCAAACTCCTGACTCATTTAAATTCAGTTTCAAACTGACTCATTAGAGATTGCACAACTTCAAGTAAAGATCACAATTAAGAACTGCCAATGTATTAATCCTATCTCCATTATTACTTTTCTAATTCTTGATACATTCAGCTACAAAAAAGAACAAATATTTATCTTAGAGTCATGGGATTTATTAAAACAGATGGATGGATAAAAGCTATTTTTGGATATGCAGTGATAGAAAAATATATAGTGTTGGATTTGCTGTAAAATCTAATTTAGCATTTTCTATTATTGAAATACCTCATTGTATGAATGAAAGATTAATGATGTCAAAACTTGCTTTGCATAATGGTGCTAGAGTAGTATCTATGCTCCAACTTTAGATACAGAGAATTCAGAGACGGAAAGCTTTTATTCCTTGTTGGATAGCATTATTACAGCAATACAATTAAAAGGTTGAATTTTTTGCCTGATGATTTTAATGAATATATTGGTACAAATAGTTGACTTTATCCTAAAGATACAAGAAATAATGGTAATGGAACTGTAAGTTCAAATGATTTGTTATTAAATTTATAGCATAACATATGGATTAATTATGCCAAACGCATTATTTAGGCAGAAAAACTATTACATAGAAGCATGAATGCACCTACACTTAAAAAATGACATTATTGATAGGGGTCAGAATATAAGCAAAATTCACATTACATGAGAACTCACAAGTTCAGATACTTGAACAAATCATATGGAAAGCAGAAAGGCAATAACAAAGCTAAATAGTTTTAAAAACCTAACTTTTCTGTGAATATATACATTTTACCAGATATTAGGTTGTCTTAGAAAAGATTAAAATGATAGTTGCATTAAAAATATATAGTATTCCAATCATATTTACAAAAAAAAATGTTCATTTTTTAGAAAAATCTACTATATGTTCTAAATTTCACCAGCTATTAAACACTAAAATTGCTCATTTGGGTGTTTAAATCTGCCATACTAGATTGTAAAAAAAAAAAATCTGCCATACTATTGAAATATGCAATCCACTTAAGGATTGTATTATGGATACAAGTCAATCTATTTTTGTGTGTACTAAGTAAAAGAATAATGACTGATGTTTTGTCAATGATCATATTAACAGTGATTTAATTAAAAAGAAACATGTGGAATACTCTGCTAAGCATCTAGAAAGAACTTCATAATAAATATACAGATCTGAAAGCAGAAGTTTAATGACTGACAAGAAGAAATACATATAATTGATGGATTAAAATTGCAAAAAAGATACAGACATTTGTTGATCATGGTTACTCTAGACCTTTTGTGATGCATTAAAAGCAACATATGAATCTGGGAAATAATCTCCCAATCTTATTAAATCAGGCAACGACTCTCATATGATGGCAATAATATTTTGAATAGTTGGAAAGTGTATTTTGATCATCTTTTAAATATGGATATAAAAATTGATATAATTACTTTTAATGATATATCCATTGTATCTACTGATTTAGATTTGGTCAAAGTTATCTACACTAATGATGTCACAACAGCTCTTTGTAATCTTAAAAATGTAAAGGCTACCAGTCCTCATGAAATACCTAGAGAAGTTTTAAATTGTGGTGGTGATAAATTAGCTTCAAAAATATTGGATTGTTTTTAAAAATAACCAGACTCATAAAGTTGTGCTTTTTAATTTTAAGGATGCTTTAATTGTTTCAACTTTTAAAGTAAAAAAAAAAAAAATAGATAAGATTATGATAATTATTTTGAGATATCATTATTATCCATTAAAGCAAAAGTAATTTCAAGAATTTTGTTGAATAGATTGTTTCCATTTATATATAAATAGTTTCAAAGAAACTCAATATGGTTTTGTAAAATCAAGAAGGACTGTAGATGTGATTTCTGTTGCCAGACAAATACAAGAAAAATGTCAGGAACAAAGAAATGATTACTTATTGTTTTTATCGATTTGCTCAAGGCATTTAATTTAACTAATAGGATAGGTCTCTGGAATTGTTTGAAATTAGATGGTTGATCACTAAATTTATTTATATTACATAACTTCTACAAGATAGAATAAAAGAAAAAGTTATTGCCACAACGCAAATCAAAGGCATTTGAAATGAAAACTAGTGTTTAACAAGGATGTGTACTTGTTCCAATTTAGTTTTTAATTTTTATAATAGTGGTCTTTGAAATTGTTTATAATCAGCTTAATAAAATAGAGATCAATATATGATATAGATTTGTTGGTGAATTAGAACTGGTTTAAAAAAAAAATCTCATCTTCTTTGATTCTGTATTTTCAGTATGCTGATGATTGTTCTATTTTGCCCAGTTCAAAAACTAATTTACAGAATGTTCTTAATGTTTTAAATGCAACTTATAAAGATCTCAGTTTACTAATTAATATCCAAAAAACTCAAGTTATTTGTCAGCTAGTAATGGAAGAAAAAATCTTCAACAACTATTAGCTTGGATACTTATATCTTAGTAGTTTTGTAAGTCAAAGGTTTGACTTAGATGTTGAGACCCAACACATATTGTAAGGTACTGCTTCTGTTTTTAACAAGTTGAAAGTTAGAATATTTCATCATAAGGGAATAACTTACTACAACTACTAAGATGTATATAAAACTGTTATTTTACTTGATTTACTGTATGGTTGTGAAACTTGGATATTCTATTGATGCAGTATAAAGGCATTAGAAATATTTAAAATGTTCTGTAAAATTTTAAAAATATAATGGCAAGATTATAAGATTAATTAATATGTTCTTCAGCTTGCAGATTGTTGTGCTATTGAACCCACTATTGTTAAAATCACATTTTTTTTGGATTGGATTTGTATGATCATAATCTTTTTTGAATGGCTGTTTATTATTATTATATTGAGTATAAGCATAATATTTTACATTGACTAAATTAACTTAATTAACCAAAAACTAATAATTATTTCTTTTAATTTTTTAATTTATGGTTTATATCCCTTGATCATAAGCTACCTACATACATAGATGTATTTGAGATAGCAAAATATATTTGTGCATGCAAGCATAAAAATGGATTAATTACTCACTTATAAATCTCTATTATTTCTTGATACTATAAAAGAAATAACTATACTAATTGTACCTATTTTTAATTCCATAGTTCCATAAAATTAGTTATTTTAAAAAAATGTTTCATTATTATTTTTTTTTTACAAAACATTAATATTTCTTTTTTCAAATATAATTAAAGATAAATCTTGATATTTTTATATTTAATTAGCTGAGTATCAATATTATGATTGGTTAACATCACCAAAAAGGTGAAGATACACTTTATGCTTTGCAATGGAAAATAAAATTGTCAGAAAATTTGCTACAAACTTTAAAATAATGCTTTATTTTTTAAATGTTTGATTTTGATATTTGATATCCTATTTTATTTTAGAAATGTGCTAACAATAATTAGAAAAATATCCAAAAAGGAATTGTATTCTCATGGAAAAAATAGTCTATTATTATGTTTTATAAAGAATACGCTTATAAAATTGGATCGTATACAGAATAGATTTCTTTCATAAAAGTAAACTTATCAAAAAAAGTCATACAATCTGCAATCCAATGTATGATTTTATAAAAAAATTTATACTATAATTACTTAAATAATAAAGAAATATTAAAGAAATTTACTTAATTTGCTATTAATATATTTTCAAAGAAAAGTATATCAGTCTCTCATATTTGACATAAAACATTTAAACCAGATATTTACAACTTTTCATAAAAGTAATGATTATATTTTTTCTCTAAAAGTTTTATATTAAAATACACTAGAATAGCTACAAAAAATACTTCAATTTAAAAATTATAAGACTAAAACTGTGAAATAATTTTATTTCCAATAAATTTTCTACTGTTAATTGCCTACATTTAAAAGCTTTCATTTCTGTGAACATTTTTCACAGAATTCCTAGAGCTGTAATTTTTTTTTTTTTTTCAAATTAGAAAAAAAAAGTTGAATATTGTCCTTCATCAGTTTTGTAAAATAATCCTATAATCTTGTTTTTCTCTACATTGTTATGGAAATTAATAATGCAATGCTCCGAGAAAACATTTATTATTAAAATATTTATTGCTATTGTAATTTATTTGTAAAGAGCAAAATTTCAGTGCAAGATATTAGTGCTGAAATATACATGAATGTCCATGCAATTCTAAAATTAATTAATTAATCTCAATTTAAACTCATAAATTTATGTGTACACAAGCTTTAATTTATTTATTCATTTTTATTTATGCTTTAAAGGGATAAAATATTTTTTACCTGATAACTATTATTATTTGCAGTTTTCTCTTAATTAAAATTAAACATTGTTATTTAAGTCTCATTTATGAAAATTACAACTATGGAATTATTTTTATCAATTATATATTTTATCTTTTTTCTTCAACTGATTTAATTGCCCATTAAATTAATTTGTATTTTAAAATATATGTCTAGTTTCTTTTGTCTAATTGCTTGTTTGAATTATAAAAGTATTTTCTGAAATTTTTAATGCAAATATTTAGATTTACATTAAAATAATACTTCATTCAATATATTGTATTATGTTGCTCGTGCATTATATATATATATATATATATATATATATATATATATATATATATATATATATATATATATATATATATATATATATATATATATATTGTAACATAAATAAATGAATCAAAAAAAAAAGATATTACCATACCTGAGTAAAGGAGTCCCTAAAATGATCATAATATTTAAAAGAAATAAGTAAATTATTAACAAATTATTATCAATAAGTATTCGACTCAGGTATATGGAAATCACGTGAAGTGAGTACACTAGTAATTCAATAAAATATAACTCAGGTATACAGGCAGTAGGTTTTATCCACTTTCATTTCTTGGTTTGATGTTAAGTGCATGTTTAAACAAATACTAAGTGAATATGGTCTAGCAGGGCGCCACTAGATTATCTGAATCTAGACACGGTTATATCTAATAACCTTTCACATGTACCGGGTTTGAATCCCTTTTTGGTACTTTATTTCTAATAAAAATGGAAGATTTTGCTTTTTGAGCCATATCACTATATGCACTAATATTTAGGTAAAAGTAAAACATCTATAAACCAAAGTGGAGTATACTAGACATAAATCATTTCTCAGATCTTAACATAACAAATGTGTTTCAACATTTTATAAGTTCACTAGCTCAGATTATATATAACTAATTTAGGATGGCAATTCACTCATCCTTGCATGAAATAGATGATGGGATGTGGTTATAATAATACTAAGAAATCACTAAATATTATAAAATCAATATTTATTTATGGCCTTTAAACAGTTAAACAGCTCATTAATTAAAAGGTTGATGACGATGATGATGATGATAATAATAAAGATAATGACAAGGGTTTCAACTACAGCTCTAGGACTAAGCCTAAACATAAAACTAAATTTTTTATAAAGAAATTCATAATTATTGCTTAATTTTAGCATATTTACTTATATCTTGAATAACTAATTTTCAACCATTGATGATGATGAATAATCACACTTAACAAAGACTACACTTAATGAAATATATACGCCTCGTTTAATAAAACAAACTAATATTTATTACTACAGTTCTAACATATACATAAAATTTTCTAGATAAATATGAAAATTGACATGAATAATAATAATAATAATTGGTTATATAACAATCCTCAGATTAATTTTAAGTTCTTCCCCCTTTCCCTTCAAATGTATTTTGTATTAAGTTGGACGTCACATTGACCATGATTTTCACTCCATGAGAAAAGTATTAAAAAAAAAATATTATCTGCTCATTGGCACACATACTTTAAAAATCCAACATGTAAATAGAATGTAAAAAAAAAATGTTAGTAAAATTGAAAGAGCTAGTTTTAGAAAAGAGTTTTAAATCATTATCTCCCCCCTCTCTTCTACCTCTGAAATGCTATACTTAATGAAACAAACTAATCTAATATTCTAACACTACTTGTTACTCCACATTCAATCGCAATTATACACATATAAAATATCATTATGTATGTGCGTGTTTTATCCCATGATAACAAAATATTATTTAAAACCCAAAATAATAATAACATATTAGTTAAAACTAAAATCATAATACCATAAAAAAAAAAAATTGTTTTACACATTAATATTGTAAAATTAATAAACAAATAATTTTCATACATTCAAGATCATTTATGAAGCTCAAAGTTATTATTGGTAAGACATTCTTGTTTTAATCGATCTGAATAGTCTTTAAAAGTTCTTTAAATAAAATATACCACTTTATTGCTAAAATGTTTATTAAGACTGATATCATAAAGAAAATAGATATAAAAAGTCATATTACCGATCTTTTGTGGCGAATTTCCAAGGGTTCAAACTTGTCTTGTATAATGTTTATATTTCTGTAGCTACCATTTCCGTTTTACTGGGAACAATCTCTTTCTTGAGGTGGATAACTATTTGATGATGATGACTCTATTGAGGTTATTTGCTTTAGTGGACAATTTGGAAATCATTATAGTAAATTTTCTTCTCTTCTTGTCAAGCATGTGGATGAAATACAGCAGTTGTTTTCCCATTTGTAAATTTTCTTGAGTTCAAAATCAGTTGTTGTAACAATTAATTGGACTTGATGATTAATATTTATCAGTAGATTAATTCATCTTCTTTGAATGCAGGTGAATGCTTTCTTTCTTCTATTAAAAACATCTTATTTATCTGGTCAGTTGAAAGGTGTAGAATATTATTTTAGACACATCTTTTCTTTCCTATGTGATGTGCAGCTTCCCCAGATGGTCCGGAATCGATGGAATATACATATAATTTTTCTAGCAAGCCATTTTTTTTTATTTTCAACGTTCAATATTATAGTTTAATAATCTGAATCAATCACAATAATAATAATCTAAGACAGCTTTTTATATCCAATTTTTAGCTAATTTAACCAATCAGAGATAGCATCACTTGCTATTTTTGGACAAAGTTGTTTTAATTAGATCTCTAATTTATTTTCAACCAAAGTATTTTTCAACTGAAAAGTTTAATCCTTTTTCCAGACACTTTTGTTTTAAAAAAAAAAAATAGACTCAATTCTTATTTCCTTTCTTTTGTTTTTTCTTTCTTTTTAACATCCAGGTAACACTTCAAATCTTTGAGCTTCCTTCTTTAGATCTTGATAAGAAAATTTCAAAAATTATAGCTCCAAAGTGACAATCATTTACAAAAAATTTACTACAAAGATCGATATCTGATTAAACAGATTTCCTCTTTTAACAAAAAAAAATTGTACAAAAAAAATAATTTAACAGATTTAATACTTCCTTTTCTTTCAATATTTAGGAAATGTAAAATTTTGTATGTAATGTACACACATCCTCCATTCTTTCAAATCATTCATAGACTAACCTTAAATACTATAATTGCTAGCTTAGTAATTATAAACCAATTATTTAATTAAATCTGTAACTTTTAAATCCCACTTATAATTAAAGAAAAGCAAAATAAAAGTATAGAATAAAATATTAGAATTGATCAAGCATAGGTTAGTTTTAAAGAAAGTTAAAATGTTTAATATTTGAAATATAAAATAATTAAATAATTTACACATACATTGCCTATATGTATGCATTATAACTTTGCTTTTTAACAGAAAATTTAAATATTAAATAGTTTAAATGTGTGTATTACCTTTCTATCAACACACACACAAATAAAGCATATAATTGTTGTCCCATTCTTTCTGTTTAAAGCTTTTGAAATTGGACCTTGTAGGGTTTAAACTTGTATGCCCTACAACTTCCTTTATGGTTATATAAAATCGTGATGATGATTTTGTTTTACCTTTTCTACATGCACATTACTATAAATTTGTCTAGTGACCAAATTGTAATGGCACAACTTTCTCCCCCTTCGGATAAAATCATCAGCACTTTTGTTTTAACTATATAAAAAAAAAAAAAAATCCTAACCAATAAATACACTAATAATAATAAACACTTATAATATATATAAAAAAAATTAACTACTGGTAAATATATTTTTCATTAGAAAACCTAAAAGTAATTTATTTGGAGATCTTTGCCAAGCTATTCTGCTGAAGTATAAGGGATCAAACTCCTAGCATTATAGGTCCCCTTATTCCCATCAAGAGCAGCAAGCATAAAGGCATTCTCCCCTATTTTCTTGGTAATTTGGAATGGCTTTTTCTTTTCAAACCATATTGTGGTCTGCATAAAAATGCACCTGTACATCCAGTCCCTTTTTAATATTTCCATTTTTCATCTTGACTGGATATTTATAAAACATATCCGGAGGATTTATTTTATAGAACCTCCTCTTACAAACTCCATTTAGAAATATGGACTCTTGGTACCTTATGTAATATGCCTTGAAGTTCTTTAGAGAGATTGATTCTCTATACCATACATACTTTATTTTTAAACTTTCCAGAAAGATCGACTCTCTGTACCATATATAATTCATCCTTAAATCTTCCAGAGAGATTGATTCTCTGGGCCACGTATAATTTATTTTTAAATTTTCTAGAAAGATTGACTCCCTGTACCATACATAAGGCACTTTGAAGTTTTCTAGAGCATTTACATTTTTCAGAGAGATAGATTCTCTGTCCCATATATAATGGACATTTAAACTCTTCAGAGAGATTGACTCTCTGTACCAGAGATAATTCATTACGTCTTCCAGAGAGGTCGATTCTCTGTGCCATGTATAATTTATTTTTAAACTTTTTAAAAATGTTGACTCTTTGTACCATATATAAGGCACATTTAAAATTTCCAGAGCATTTACATTTTTCAGAGAGATATTTTCTTTGTACCATGTATAATGGACATTTAAACTCTTCAGAGAGATTGACTCTCTGTACCAGATATAATTCATTCTTGACTTTTCCAGAGCAGTTGAATTTTTCAGAGAGATTTGGACATTTACATTTTTCAGAGAGATTGCCTCTCTATACCATATATAAGGTATCTCCAATCTATTTAAGAAGACAGATTTTTGAAACCACACATGCTGGTTTGTTACTAGATTGAGAACTACAGACTGTTGAAACTTTTGCTCTCTTTCTAAAATAACTGGTTTCATCTCCCTTATTGCCTCTCTTAAATCAATCATCTTATCGGATGCATGAAGTTTTTCCTCCAACTCTCTTTTCCTTCTTTTCACTTCATGATCTATCCCAATCTGCTCTTTGGTCATCATCTCATTTACTTTCTTTACTGGGAGATTTGGTATTATGGCTACTATTGGCCTTTCCACTTCTTGTGATCTACTCTCCTCTATCAGTATATTAGCTGATTTACCTATTTCTTCCTCTAATCTCTCGCTCCTTTCTCTATTATCAGTAGTCTGACAATCTAGCTTATCTTTTAACACTAGTGATCTTTGACTACCTTCTATTATGCTCTCTATGGATTGACATATCCTTTGTCCTAGACTTTCCATACTTTTCTTACTCTCTTCTCTTAGACTTTCTATATTTTTCTCCATCTTTTGTTCTAGATTTACCATACTTTTATTATTTTTCTCTATCTTTTGTTCTAGATTTACCATCCCTTGCTTATTATCTTCTCTTAGACTTTTGAACATCTGCATTATCATTAATTTCATGTCTGAGAGTTCTTTATTTTCTATCTGAATCTGGCCAACTTCCGGCTCCTCATCTACTTCCACACTTGAGGCCGTATTATTGCTACTAACATTAAAGGCATCTTCCTCTACTTCCTCTCTTTCCTCTTGTGTTTTTAAGAAAACCTCCCCATCCTCTTCTTCAGTATGAAAACGATCACTGATTCCTGGTATTGGGGCACCTTCCTCTTCCATAACCTCTTCCATACTATAATTTAGTTCACTCATGTTATAAAACTATATATATCCCATCTGTACTTCCCTGACCATCAAAAATCCACACATCTTCTCCCTGTCTGACACCTATTCTGACCAACTGACTGATTTGATTTTCACCTTATTATGCATTTACAAATACAACAAAAAATTTTTAATATCCTTATTTAATGAACTACACAACAATAATCTATAGTGCATGTCTGTCTGTAATAGCCCAAATTATACATTCATCCATTCTCCCAGAAATCCGACAGATATTGACAGTCCACAGAATGACTAGCAGTTCACAATCTTGAGATAAATAAAAGAATTCAGTCACAGCACTATAATCACACAATGCATCACGAGCACTCAGAAGATCATCCCAATTCGATCACTATTAACTACCACAACCCTTGATTAAATGAAGCAAACTCTGTTGCAATAAAAGATGTATTAAGTCTTAGGGGCTAAAATAGATAAACTATGCCTTGCTCTCTCTCTTGGAGTCTTATGTGGCAAGTATCAAGGAATGCCCTGCTTATTATAGACTACAAAAATGAAACCTTGCTCTCTCTCTTGGAGACTTATAGGCTGATATCATGGCAGGACTACTGTTAACTGCTTCATGATAAAATAAGAATAACATATAAACTTGATTGGAAAACTATGCCATGCTCTCTCTCTTGAAGACTTATAGGCTGATATCATGGCAGGTCTGCTGTTAACTGCTTCATGATAAAATAAAGATAACATATAAATTGGGTTGGAGCAGTGAATGGGTTTGATCATTCATAAGTTACACGAAATACATAGCATTCTCAAGGCAATGACAAAACTCCTCACTCATCATCAAAACTGCAATCTAACCAACCAAACTCCAACGATCAACCATCCAATCAAACCTCTAAAATCATAGACTTTTTACAAAATGAACTCCCCAAACACACATGAGACTACTATTCCATAATTCATCACTATTACTATGCCTATTCTATCTGGCAATAAATTATTTTAATGTTCCACAAAAAAAAAAAAAAAAATCTATTATTTATTTCACCTTTGTCTTAAGTTGTGATATTCATCTCTATTTTCAAAATTGATAAAAAAAAACAAGCTGTTTTATGGCTGTACCCATTTTATCATCATCAATGAAAGATTAAATCATATTAAACATCATCATCTAAAATAAGAATGTTTGGCCAAGAAAATTTTGTAAGACAAAAAAAAATTTTTACTGAAAAAAAAAATTTTACTAAAAAATTTCTCTATTTTTAACCACACATCTCCCATCACTCTATAGACTCTCTTTTTCAGGTATATGGTAAAATATCAGGCCCCAGTTGGGTGTCCATTGTAACATAAATAAATGAGTTCAAAAAAAGATATTACCATACCTGAATAAAGGAGTCCAAATATCATAAGTAAAGGTTCAAAAAAAAATATAACACTATCAAGAATTATAAGCAAATTATGAGCAATGTATTATATGAAATCTATTATGGAAATCACGTGAAGTGAGTACACTAGTAATTCAATAAAATATAACTCAGGTATACAGGCAGTAGGTTTTATCCACTTTCATTTCTTGGTTTGATGTTAAGTGCATGTTTAAACAAATACTAAGTGAATATGGTCTAGCAGGGCGCCACTAGATTATCTGAATCTAGACATGGTTATATCTAATAACCTTTCACATGTACCGGGTTTGAATCCCCTTTTTGGTACTTTATTTCTAATAAAAATGGAAGATTTTGCTTTTTGAGCCATATCACTATATGCACTAATATTTAGGTAAAAGTAAAACATCTATAAACCAAAGTGGAGTATACTAGACATAAATCATTTCTCAGATCTTAACATAACAAATGTGTTTCAACATTTTATAAGTTCACTAGCTCAGATTATATATAACTAATTTAGGATGGCAATTCACTCATCCTTGCATGAAATAGATGATGGGATGTGGTTATAATAATACTAAGAAATCACTAAATATTATAAAATCAATATTTATTTATGGCCTTTAAACAGTTAAACAGCTCATTAATTAAAAGGTTGATGACGATGATGATGATGATAATAATAACGATAATGACAAGGGTTTCAATTACAGCTCTAGGACTAAGCCTAAACATAAAACTAAATTTTTATAAAGAAATTCATAATTATTGCTTAATTTTAGCATATTTACTTATATCTTAAATAACTAATTTTCAACCATTGATGATGATGAATAATCACACTTAACAAAGACTACACTTAATGAAATATATACGCCTCGTTTAATAAAACAAACTAATATTTATTACTACAGTTCTAACATATACATAAAATTTTCTAGATAAATATGAAAATTGACATGAATAATAATAATAATAATTGATTATATAACAATCCTCAGATTAATTTTAAGTTCTTCCCCCTTTCCCTTCAAATGTATTTTGTATTAAGTTGGACGTCACATTGACCATGATTTTCACTCCATGAGAAAAGTATTAAAAAAAAAAATATTATCTGCTCATTAGCACACATACTTTAAAAATCCAACATGTAAATAGAATGTAAAAAAAAAATGTTAGTAAAATTGAAAGAGCTAGTTTTAGAAAAGAGTTTTAAATCATTATCTCCCCCCTCTCTTCTATCTCTGAAATGCTATACTTAATGAACAAACTAATCTAATATTCTAACACTACTTGTTACTCCTCATTCAATCGCAATTATACACATATAAAAATATCATTATGTATGTGCGTGTTTTATCCCATGATAACAAAATATTATTTAAAACCCAAAATAATAATAACATATTAGTTAAAACTAAAATCATAATACCATAAAAAAAAAATTGTTTTACACATTAATATTGTAAAATTAATAAACAAATAATTTTCATACATTCAAGATCATTTATGAAGCTCAAAGTTATTATTGGTAAGACATTCTTGTTTTAATCGATCTGAATAGTCTTTAAAAGTTCTTTAAATAAAATATACCACTTTATTGCTAAAATGTTTATTAAGACTGATATCATAAAGAAAATAGATATAAAAAGTCATATTACCGATCTTTTGTGGCGAATTTCCAAGGGTTCAAACTTGTCTTGTATAATGTTTATATTTCTGTAGCTACCATTTCCGTTTTACTGGGAACAATCTCTTTCTTGAGGTGGATAACTATTTGATGATGATGACTCTATTGAGGTTATTTGCTTTAGTGGACAATTTGGAAATCATTATAGTAAATTTTCTTCTCTTCTTGTCAAGCATGTGGATGAAATACAGCAGTTGTTTTCCCATTTGTAAATTTTCTTGAGTTCAAAATCAGTTGTTGTAACAATTAATTGGACTTGATGATTAATATTTATCAGTAGATTAATTCATCTTCTTTGAATGCAGGTGAATGCTTTCTTTCTTCTATTAAAAACATCTTATTTATCTGGTCAGTTGAAAGGTGTAGAATATTATTTAGACACATCTTTTCTTTCCTATGTGATGTGCAGCTTCCCCAGATGGTCCGGAATCGATGGAATATACATATAATTTTTCTAGCAAGCCATTTTTTTTTATTTTCAACGTTCAATATTATAGTTTAATAATCTGAATCAATCACAACAATAATAATCTAAGACAGCTTTTTATATCCAATTTTTAGCTAATTTAACCAATCAGAGATAGCATCACTTGCTATTTTTGGACAAAGTTGTTTTAATTAGATCTCTAATTTATTTTCAACCAAAGTATTTTTCAACTGAAAAGTTTAATCCTTTTTCCAGACACTTTTGTTTTAAAAAAAAAAATAGACTCAATTCTTATTTCCTTTCTTTTGTTTTTTCTTTCTTTTTAACATCCAGGTAACACTTCAAATCTTTGAGCTTCCTTCTTTAGATCTTGATAAGAAAATTTCAAAAATTATAGCTCCAAAGTGACAATCATTTACAAAAAATTTACTACAAAGATCGATATCTAATTAAACAGATTTCCTCTTTTAACAAAAAAAAAATTGTACAAAAAAAATAATTTAACAGATTTAATACTTCCTTTTCTTTCAATATTTAGGAAATGTAAAATTTTGTATGTAATGTACACACATCCTCCATTCTTTCAAATCATTCATAGACTAACCTTAAATACTATAATTGCTAGCTTAGTAATTATAAACCAATTATTTAATTAAATCTGTAACTTTTAAATCCCACTTATAATTAAAGAAAAGCAAAATAAAAGTATAGAATAAAATATTAGAATTGATCAAGCATAGGTTAGTTTTAAAGAAAGTTAAAATGTTTAATATTTGAAATATAAAATAATTAAATAATTTACACATACATTGCCTATATGTATGCATTATAACTTTGCTTTTTAACAGAAAATTTAAATATTAAATAGTTTAAATGTGTGTATTACCTTTCTATCAACACACACACAAATAAAGCATATAATTGTTGTCCCATTCTTTCTGT
>JAQFVV010001128.1:0-107193 GCA_028023455.1 Epiperipatus broadwayi
ACACCGATCAAGCATATGTTTTGACAACATAAATGTCAGAGCAGTATTCATATCTACTTTTATGAATTACACTGGAAGATAAAGTTTAAAGCTATTTGCCTATCATCAGTGAAAGACGAATAAAGAAATCTAGATCTAAACTTACAAACTCTGGCGTTTGCAAGAAACATTTTCATTTAGCTTTACAGCGTGAATATTTTTAGATACGTAATGTCTTTAAATAGCATTTTAGATTGCTTATATGGGTCTGATCTCAGTTCACTTTACCACATAGTAGAAGCCTCTGTAATCTATGTCATTGCCAGAAAGACCTCAAAATTGCATTTATGATAAACAAAAATGCAAGTTAAAAAACACTAATGTGTATTATATGTCCATAGATGGCGTTCTACCAAAAACACCGATCATAGCGGCCCATCTTTATTTACATAAACATCAGAGCAGTATTCACTATCTCTAACTACTCGTTCCACTTTTTAGATGTGATTTCAAGCAATATTTGCTATTTTCACTGATGATAGCAAATAGCTTGAAATCATGATCCTGAAGTGGAGATTATAGTTAGAGATAGTGGGGGGCACTAGGTTTATGTAAACATAACCCCTTTTTACTTTGATTCGGTTTAAGTGGACATAAATACAAGCGTTAGCAAGTTTTTTAACTTGCATTTTAATTTATCATAAATGTACCTTTGAGTTCTTCTGCAATGATATAGATTGCAGAGACTACTACTATGTGGTGATGCTGAACTGGATCAGACCCATATAACTATCTGGTTTGCTATGCGAGTTTGAAGACATTCGTGTCTAAAAAAAATTCATGGCTGCAAGCTGAATAAAATTGTTTCATACTACCTCAAAAGTTGTGCTCAGATCAGATCTTTATTCCTGTGGCCGCTTGTTGATAGCAAATAACCCAAATCATGAAAATGGAAGTGCGTTAGGAATAGTGAACCTCTATATAAACAAAACATATGATAGGCAAATCTGTGGACATAAATACAAGCGTTAACAGTTTTTCCAACTGTTTATCATAAATGTACGTTTGAGACTCTTGCAATAGAAGGGTGCAGGGCTCACAATAGTATGCTGAGACGATATCAGCTCATATAGCTAATACTGAGACTGAGGTATTGGAGAATTGTCTCTCAAAAATTCACACTTACACAGATAGAAATTGTTTCATAAGCGCTCAGAGTTTATTTAGATCTAGTTTCACTGATGATAACAAATAACTGAAATCTGAAAGTGGAAAGTGGGGTATAGTTAGAGATGGTAGATTTTCATGTAAACAGGCTATACTGGCAGTGTTTTTGGTAGAGCATGTGGACATAGAGCGTTAACTTGCATTTTGTTTATCTCAAATGTACCTTTGAGTGTGAGTGCAGGAAGCTTCTGTGCTGTCATTTACATATAATATCCTGGTTTGCTATGCTTGAGTATTATGTATGCAAAAAAGGAGTGCGGCTTGCAAGCTGAATGAAGTGAGGTCCCTAGTTTGCTCACTGATGATAACCAAATAACTGATATAGTTAAGGATGGTGAGGTTCACTGCTCTGAGCGATAAGGCAAAACATATGCTTGATCGGTGTTTTGTGGACATAGAGCGTGTAAGTTTTTAACTTGCATTTTATTTATCACAATGATATAGATTGCAGGCATATGTGGTCATGCTTGGGCAGAGATTATATCTGGTATATACATTGCGTGTCCTAAAACTACAGCTAGATAAGCCATAAAACACTCAGGTTTGTGTTTAGATCTAGTTTCTTATTCCCTGTCGTTTCACTGATGATAGTAAATGAGATGGGATTATGAGATAGTGAATTCTGATGTTTATGTAAGTAAAACATACGCTGATCCGTGTTTGACCTCTGTGGACATAAATACAAGCGTTAGCAAGTTTTTTAACTTGCATTTTGTTATATATATATATTGTGCCCCACCCCACTGGGAAAATATAATAAAATAGGACTAGCTCAGAAAATGATTATGCTTGACTAAAATACAAATAATCAATAATACAGATATCCTTTGATACTGTCTACTATTAAACTAGCTCTAATTAATGAAGAACTCATAAATTATTTGGTATATAAAAATTTAAATAAATAAACTATTTATAAAACATGAGACAATAAAATGAATTACAAGTAGTAAAGAATTACATTGAGCTAATATTTCACACTATACAACTGCAATGGCATAAGAATACTCCCCCCCCCCACCATTTCAAATAATAATACATTCACAGCATTCTTACGATTTTTAAATAATAATCAATTGAATATGATGCTAATAAATAAATCATAATCTATTTATTAAAATAATATAACTATAATAATCTCGGGTTCTTTAAACTAATTATAATCAACTTTTCACTTCTGCAGTCAAATATGATTAGGGATTTTATATCACCTTCAATTACCGCTAACTAATAATAACAACAAAGAATAATCATAATCTTCAATGTATAATTATTAATCCTTCTATTTTCAATGTTATGGTAACTATTAATAATAATAATAATAATAATAATAATAATAACAACAATAATAATAATAATAATAATAATAATAATAATAATAATAATAATAATAATAATAATAATAATAATAATAATAATAATAATAATAATAATAATAATAATAATAATAATAATAATAATAATAATAATAATAATAATAATAATAATAATAATAATATAATCTTTTCGTTTTTATGTGGCATCATAAATATAATTTGTAGTATAATCTGATAATAAGAGAATATGTGGCAATAAATATTATAATTGTACGTAGTAAATTCTATAATTAATTTATTACCATAATGATAATAATAATGTAAAATAAAATTTCTCAAATAAATCATATTCTGAAGCATTGTAATTTCTTAAATAAATAATCATATCAATACTGTGCAAATATTGTGTTTGGATTAATATCTGAAAATCATGTATTGTAATGTGAAAAATCAATATGACACAAAGTTTTATAGAAACAAGGTTAACAAAGTTTATAATAGATTTTTGTAAAAAAAAACTATTTACAATATTTACAGTTACATCTTAGGTAAATTACATACTTCTTCATTTTAAAATAAAATAAAAATAATAAAAATCTACAAGTACACAAGCCTTTACTCCGACTTATAACTTTCATATTTCTTAAAATAAGAATGATAATATTACTACTAATTACATACAATTAAAATTTAATATACTCTCCACTAATTGACATGTATTAAAATATGTTTTCCAGAAACATACACAAAATATAAAACATAAATTACTAAAGTAACATTTTTTTTCGATATATGTTCATAGATTTTGTCATCAATTTATTACACTTCTAATATGATAATGCTGACATTATTCAAACATATTTATTTTGGTTTAATAAATAAAATAAATGGACTTAAGTAATATGATTAACATATTTTTATACATCTTGCATGGCACAGCTCTAATACAAAATCTTATATATGTGTGTGTTTATGCATGTTATAAACATAAAATAATATTCACAAAATATAAATGCTTGTTCTATTTTATATTGTTTCTCTGGATATTTTATTCTTTAAAAATATGCATTACCATGTATAATCAAAATATTCAATAAATTATTTAAAAAAATCTTGTGAATAATATATTATCACTTATATATTTTAAACAAAAAAAATAGTTTGATAAAATACGGAAATATTTATGATTCTTTATCCTTGTAGTTTGAGTGTAGTTTCAAGCTCATTTGTATTTGATCTCAACATAAACCAATGTAAGAAAAAGTTACCTTATCATCTTTTAAAAGTAACGATTCTACAATTCTCAAAGTTATTTATTATTCTCCTTCATAAATACAATTTTGTACGATGCAGTATTTTTTGAAATTACAATAGCGATTCAATGCATAGTCAAGAAGAACTTACTCGAGTATAGACTCAATAGTAAAAACATATATAAGACAATCAACATGGCTACAGTGAGTATGAAGAGGTATGACTTCTCTGTCTAATGACCTCCACAATAAAATAATGTCCAGGCTATTTATTCAGCTCCTACAAACATTAAAATACTAAATACTAAGAAAAAACACTACCCATGGAAAATATACAAGTTACAGGGCTCCCTTATCTGTATCTACATTGGCTACTAAGATAATAATAAATTTACTTTCTATTCCTCATAAATTCACATAAAAGTATCCCTTTGGTTTCTTTCATAATCCCAAGGTCACTACCACTTTAAAGTTTCATAATAGATTTATCACGTTACATCGCAAAAATTACCAAAATTACGCAAAATTTTCGTACATAAAATTTATTTAATAATAAGAAAAGTTTGCAGTGTTACTTTAGATAATAAAAAATGGATATCTATGTTGTTTAAAAATAACATGCAATCTAAATTAATTAAGAATATATTTAAGGAAAATTATAATATTTCATTTTGTGTTCCTCCAAATGTTAATCGATTGATTAATAATTCTACGAGTATAATTCATAAATTGCAAAGAAGTAATATAATTTATCAGATTTCATGTGGATGTCAAAATTTATATATCGGTGAATCAAGATGTTCTGTGGAGAAAAAACTGAAGGAGAATCAATTATTATATAATGAAATTAAAAATAATGTAAATAGTCAATTTAATACAGCTTCAGTATTCTTTGACCATAAAAAGACTTGTAATTATAGGTTTACATTTAAGAGTAGTAAAATAAAAATATTAATAGAAGAAAGAAATCATAAAAAGAGGAAAATTATAAAGGCAATTTTGATTGATAAATATAAGGATGATGTTATTAATAGACAAGTTGCAAATATGACCATATACAGCTTATGGAAATATAGGTAACATTAAGTTTAAAAAATTTCAAATTCAGTTAAAGCTGACGAGGATTACAAAGTAATCAAAAGTGCTACAAAAAATTTAAACTATAATATTGTATTTACCGTTAAATTGTTGTGTGTATATATATATTGTCATAAATATTTAAAATTAATAATTACAAGCACTAAGAAATAAAAAAGATACAACCATTCATTTTAACATCATAACCATTCACATGTATTTTGAAGATCTCTGAAATATTGGAAGATATAATATTTAACTTTAATGCACAATAATTCACAAAATAGTATTAAGTAAAATATTTGAAAACACTAGCTGAGATACATAGCCATTCAGATGTAAAAAATGTACTTAATGAATGGAATAACAAATATAATACACTTTAAATATTTATATAAGATATTATATATTAAAATACATATCTTTTTACAAGCATTTATTCTATAACGTTTCGACAAAAACATGAAGGTGTAATTAATTTTGATATGCATTACATAATGGAGCATAATAATAATAATAATAATAATAATAATAATAATAATAATAATAATAATAATAATAATAATAATAATAATAATAATAATAATAATAATAATAATAATAATAATAATAATAATAATAATAATAATAATAATGATGATGATGATGATGATGATGATGATGTTGATGATGATGATGAAGGGAAAAGTGCTGAAAGAAATGAAAAATAATGAGTTTAGAGATTAACATTTGTATATTTATTAGCACACACAATAAGTTAATCAGATTGTCAATGAAGAGAAATAACTTTTAAATTAGATATTAATAAATTTAAAAAAGTAAATTGCACATTGATATTTCTGTTGCATATCACATTTTAGTGGTATATATTATTTAAGTTTAATGCAATATACTATTTTTTTTTATAAAATAAATTTTTACAGTGTTTTTTAAACAATAGTTGTCATTTAAAGACAAAAACTTCTTAAGTAACTTTTCAGTTAATAAATGAATGCTATCTTTGAAATAAAATATATAAGAATAACAATGAGGCAATTTAAAGGCATATATTCAAAGTGCACTCTTTAAACATAAATGTACATAAATGTAAATGTACAAAAATATGTTCTATAATAAAACAAATGCATACAAAAAGAGTTTAAAATAATTTAATTATTTCTTTTTCTCGAAATGTATTTATTTTTGCTAAAGTAATTATAAATCATTTTTAAATGAGATCAATCCAGATAAAAACCTCTTATCCAATGCAATATATAATATATTAAAATATAAGTCCAATGCAATATATAATATTATTAAAATAAAAGTCCTTTAAAATGGTTAAATCCCTTTAATAGTATTTAAAATTTTCTGTACATCTTAGACATTATTTTCTGTTTTTATAATATATCTACATATTGCATAGATAACAGAATTGATAAAAGTACTAAAAAACAACACTGATAACAATACCTTTTTTTTTAAATCCATCAAAAAAATAAACTTCAAGAATTCAAGAATAAACAACGGATGTGATGTGATGTGATGTATTATGGCTTCTCCTTAAACGAAGTCAAGAATATCTCAGCAATTATGCCCAGATAAACCTGTTAGCCACTTTCTTTTACATTCCCCACTCTAAATTTACCCATAATCTGCTCTATCCCATTTCCATAACATAATTTTTGTCAACTCTATAACCTTTATATCTAAATCCCCCTTATCTTTTCCCAAACCCAGCATAAAAACCAATAATTCACTTTCTGTATAATCACTCTTTTCATATTTATTTTCCCACAACTTCATTATATGTACTCTTTCTGTTTTCAAACATTTACATTCAATTAACAAATGCCTAATATTTTCAATTCCTTCCTTACATAATTTACAAAATAAATCACCCATATTTTTCCATTTACATGTATATTCTTTTGTAGCTAAAGATCCCGTTCGAGCCTTAAACAATAAACTACTTTCCTTACTATTATCATATATTAACTCACACTTAATATTCTGTTTATTTCTATATATATTTAAACTCTTTTTACTCTCCATACTATTTCTCCATCTCTCTAACTCCCTAGCCTTTATTAATAAATTTATTCTTTTATCCCATTCCTTACTACTATAACACTCAATAATCCTCTTAACACAATCATCCCATCTTTTGTACAAATATACTGATATAAATTCTTTATCCAAATCTTTTGCATACCGTATTACCTTTCTCACCCATCTTGTTACCTGCCCTTTACTCATAACCCAATTAAATACTATTTTAGCTATTCTTTTATTATCCATAAACTGCAAGCTACCAAACATTTTCATTTTACTTTTTGCATCTCTCATATGAAAACTTGACCATCCCATTTCTCCTTGAATTGCCTCCCTTGCTGTCCATACTTCTGCATCCAATGCATATCTTCCTACTTCCCTTTGAGATTTTTGTAAATAATCTAATATCTTTTTACTAACATATAATGCATCATTTCCATATGTTAACCCTGCTACTGCAACTCCTTTCCATATAATTCTAGCTACATCATATTTATTATATGAAAATACTGTTAATTTCTTTATCAATCCCTTTCTTTTCTTTGCTTCATTTATCAATTTTTTCTCCCATTCATCCAAATAATTTTTCTGATTACTTAAAATAATTCCCAAATAACTATATCTATTCACCACACTTAACTTAATATCTCCCAATAAAAATTCTACATCTTCTCTTTCCTCAGTATTAACCATCATTATATTTGATTTTTCTTCACTAAATTTAATCCCCATCTCTTTACCCACCCTTGAACATGTCCTCAACATAACTTCCATATCTTCTCTTTTTTCTGCACACAAAAATATATCATTTGGAAAAAAAAGACCTGACAAAATATATACTCCCTTACTACCTATTAACGATATATATATCCCTCTTCCTAATCTTTCTATTGCTCTTTCCATTTCACTCAATTACAACACAAACAAAATAGGTGACATAGGGCATCCTTGCCTTAGTCCCACACCATTTTTAACTTTAATTCATTCTATATTCTCTAATTGATATATATATATATATATATATATATATATATATATATATATATATATATATATATATATATATATATATATATATATATATATATATATATATATATATATTTATATAATTATTTTCATATAATTTCTTAATAACATCTATTAAAGCTTCATCCATTCCCAAATTTGCTAAACTTATCCATAATCTATTTCTATTTACTCTATCATATGCCTTCTCTATATCTATAAAACTCATATATAACTGTTTATCTGCATTCCTACTCATATCCATAAGTTGTGTAACTACAAATAAATTATCTCTTATATGTCTATCTAATCTAAAACATCCTTGCATTTCACCCACTACATTATTCCCTTCCATCCATTTTACAACTTTACTAGTCACCATATACGAGAAAACTTTATATAAAACTGATGTTACCGCTATCGGTCTATAATTATTCAACTTTCTATGATCCTTACCATTTCCTTTAAATAATAACCTTACTCTTGTATTACTCCAACTACTTGGGAAAACTCTATTCTGTGCCATTTTATTAAAACAGGATAATAACTTTACTTTTGCCCTATATCCTAAATTCATTACCATCTCTGCTGCCCATCCATCTAAACCTCTTGCCTTCCCACTTTTCAATTTCTTCTCTACCTCATTTAGTTCATTTTCTGAAAAGCTAATATTCCCATTACTATATTCTTTCATATTTTCTAACATTCTATCATTCACATCTAACATCTTTTCTATATTCATTACATAACTATTTAAGATTCTCTCTAAATCTTCTCTAGAACTACACTCAGTTCCCTCATCATCTAGTAATACTAACTCTCTCTCCCCTACATTTCTCCTTTTAATATAATTCCAAAATTTTTTACTTCCATCTCTTCCACTTTTATTAATATCCTCCAACAATTTACTATTCAATTTCATTCTCTCTCTATAAATATCTATTTTAGCCAACTTCTTCTTTTCTAAGTACTTTTCCCATTTAGCATTAATATTTTTTTTCACTTTCCTTATTCTTAATATCACACTTATATTCTCTACATCCTTTTTTTCTTTCTTTTACACTTTTACTAATTTTTTTATTATTTTTATTCTTTTCAATATTCTCACCTAAAACCCTATTTGCAACTTTTTCTACTTCCTTACACCAATCCTTATACTCATCCCCAACCCACTCTTCCATTATTTCTTCAACTTGTATTTTATACTCTTCCAACTTATTCTTATCATTCACTCTCCATCCACATCTTTCACTATTATTTCTACTTTTATTTCTATTCTCCATCACATTACTAACCATTTCAATTACAATGAAATTATGATCACTAGTGCATACTTTTTCTTCATTATCAAATACCTTAATTTTCCGTATTTTATTTATTCCCTCTTTCTCTACCAATACATAATATATTGTGTGAAATATATTACTTCTAGACCATGTGTATGTCCCTCATAAATATTTAATAAATTTCCAATACTCAAATTCACTTTCTGACTAAAATTCTTCAAAAGCTGTCCATTTTTATTATCTACATCATCAATTTCTTCAATATGTCCATTCATATCCCCTATATCCATTATTCTCTTCCCCTTTTTTTAAAACTTTGTATATACTTAACTAAACATTCGTATATGTTACTATCCCACTCCAATATAATTTGACTATCTCCAGTTGCTATATAAACTATATCCACCATCCATTCTTGTCTACCCAAACTTATTTCAAACCACAAGTGTTCTTGACATTTAACAATATTTAAATATTTTTTTGATATAACACCTATACCACCATCTCTTTTTCTTTTTCTTTTCTATTTATACTTTGCCATACCAACTGTTCCAAAATAGGTTCTTCTTCTTCTCTTAAATGTTTTTCCACTACTGCTAATACCTCAAGCTCTTCATTTTCAATGGTTTTATTTAATTCCATCCACTTTTCTGGTTTCCTACCACTTTGCATATTCAAAAACCCAATTTTAACAATTTCTTCTTTCCTAACTACTCTTTTATAAATTCTTTTAATTCTTTCTTCTCCATTACATTTATAAATTACTTTCTTACCATTAATTTTACAAACCCATTCCTTCTCCATATCTATATTTATATCAAAATCAAATTCCTTTTGCTTACTTCTTAAATTCCATCCATTCTTTTTAATAATATTACAATTTAAAAACCCACCCCCCTTTATAAGTTTCCCGAAAAAAATTCTTTATAAATCAAACTCCCTAAAACTTCACTTCCTTGTTTTCCTAAATGCAACCCATCTTTACTATATAAGTCTATCTTTCCAATAAAACAATCCCACACATCCACAAACATAACATTATTTCTCTCACACATTTTTTTCAATATCTCATTTACAGAACATGCCCTATCTAACAAATAACTCTTGTCAAACCTTGGTAATAATCCAACTGTTCCTACTCTTCCTTTAATCATAATCAAATTCCTAATCAAATCTACATACTCATCCATTATTCTCTCTGATGATTCTAATAAATTATTAGTCCCCACCATAACATATACATCTCTACTACCTTGTTTTTTAACTTTATCTGCTACATCCCTAATTCTAGCTCCAGGCAAACATACTCTTACGTACCTATTTCAATTTTTCCTTGCAATTATATCCCCACATTCTCTAATTAGTGAATCTCCTATCAATACTGTTTCATAATCTACTTTTTCTGCTCCATCCATAACATTTTCTAATACCTTCTGGTCCTCCTTATCTATTCTTCTTTATCATTCCTACTCAATAATTCCTTTATCTCCTCACATTTTATCTCTAATGATTTTAATTTTACTTCTACATCCTTCAGTTCTTCCTCTATCTTATTTACTCTTTGACTAATCATCTCCATTACACTATTACTTTCTCCACCCACTATTCTTCGACTATCTACACTTTGAAAACACTTTCTCACCTCTTTTATCATATTAATACACTGACTGCATAACCATAAACCTTTTACATGCTTCCTAGTCTTATTTAAATATTTCAAGTGATATACCCCATCACATATAGTACATTCTACAACAGCACACTTAATTTTTTTTTCCCGATTATATAAACATTTTGAAATACAAATGAAATCCATTTTTTTTTTATTTTACGTTTTTTGAACGTAAAACTCTCCATACAGTAGGGCCACCCTGTGCCAAACAGAGTAATCAATGGATGCCAGAAGGCTTGTATGGAAAGTTTTGCCTTAGTTTACAACAATTATGTGCTAGTATAAATATGGTGATGTGATGTTTAGTGGTTTAATTCAAAAATAATGACTTAATTTCTTTTGTAGATCCTGTTAAGTCTCCCATGATGCATATCCTTCTTAAATAATTCCAAGCACTGGGAAGCTTTAATGGTTATCATTAAGCCGAGATGATGGTTTTTGTAAAATGTTATTCTTTTAACTTTTTTAAAAAATAAAATTATGTAAATGCAATCAAATCTTAAGTAAAATTATGAGAAGTAATGGATTGAGGCAACCAATGAGCAGGTGAACAAGTAAACAGGTGTATGATGATTTTCTACAAAACTACATATAAAAGAAATCATATGATTAGTTTTGATGGATGAAAACTGACAAAATAATTACACATTGTTGACCTAATTAAGGAACAATAACTAAAAAAAAAAAATTTACATTTAGATATAATTTAAAAATATTTCGTAATAAAAGTTATTACTGTTTTACCAAAATAGACTTTATAATATTTTTGTTAAGCATTTTTCAAAAAACAAGTTTCCAAAAATATGTTTATTAATTAAATATTTTAGAATTTGAAATATTGAAGAATACCTTTGACATTTAGTCTAACAAGGAAATGCTAAGCAATTAATAAATTTTACATGCATACGTCCTCAAATACCTTATTACTTTGTATTTGTCTGACGGTTTGTAATTATGGTATATTATAAAATGTGATATGTTGGACTATTTCCATCATTAATGAAATAATGTTGAATGTATAAAAAAATTTAAACTTTATTTAAACTTTTCAAATACAAACAACTTGTTAGTAATAACAAACAAATAGTCAATACAGGCAAATTATTTGTATTAGAAAAGTTTAAACAAAGTTTAAAATTTTCTATACATTAAACAACATTCACTCATAAATGATAGAAATAGTCCAACATACCACATCTTACATTATTAATTTCTTTATTTAAATATTGTGAGTTTAGATATAAAAATTAATTATTGCCTTTAAAAATCCTTTTTTTTTTTTAATAAACTACATTCCCAAACTTATTTAATTAAACTATTTCAATTACAAATAAAATTAAATAATTCACTTTTGTATCAGGTAACTTAAATATTTATTTCTTAGTGTTGAGGGTTTAAACCTGTTTTTTAATGTTTCACTCTAGTATTGAAATGTAATAATCTCTGATAACCAAAAAATTAGATTATAACTTTAATATTTAAAACCAAGCTTATTAGCACTTAAAGTTCAATAATAACTTTAAAATTAAGTATTTTAAATTTATAAAAGAACTTTTTAAAGAATTTAAACATTATCAACTTCTGATTAGGATTGACGTTATGTTATAACATTATAATTTATTTTAATAAACTAATGATATACAAAAAATAATTATAACTTAGTGATAAAGTTTAATTATGCAAGAAATTAAACAACTGAAAAAATAACTAAATACTGTAACATTATAAAACTTGCTATGTATTTATTCGAATAGTATACAACTTGGATGGGCTTCTCACCAACATGCATTAACCAGCATGGTGGGTTTATTGGCTTTTTACCTCTGAGTTTAAGATCAAGAAACACCATGGTATTTTTTTTCATTTGCTTGATAAGTCAGAATGAATGAATGTGTAAATGATACATATTTTTCAAATAGATGTACACAACTATGACAGAAAAAAAATCATGACCCTTATTCCCAGGAGGCTGCAAAGTCACCAACAAAAGCAACAGGTAATGGATGAAGGCAGAGAAAGCTAAGAATCCCCTGAATGTGGACCCTGGCTGCAATTTTATGACTTTTTTATTTAGTTACATTCAAATTCAGATCACTTTAAAGTGGAGTAATATTTCAATAATTATAAAAAGAACTGTCTAACATTAAATGGGACATTATTGTATTTTGTGATGTTAGAAGAAAAGGAGAAAAGATAATTGATTTAAAAAGTGGAAATGTACTCCATTATAAAGACCAAATATTGTAAACATATATGGAGTAGGATTCATTATAAATAAAAAAGTGGAAGAATAACATTGTGGTGATTGATGGTGTATCGGAAAGAGTGGCAATATTAATTATAAAACTTAATAGCAAATACCAAATACAGGTGATTCAGGTTTATGCCCCAATAAGTTTTCATAATGATGAGGTAGTAGAATATTTTTATATGGATGTACAAAAGGCTTTTGATTAGAATAAACAACATTTTAAAATTGTTATGGGAGATTTCAATGCTAGAATTGGTAAAAAAATGAAAGATGAAAGTGCTATAGATAATTTTGGTTATGGTAATAGAAATGAGAGAGTACATAGACTTGAAGAGTTTTGAAAAAAAAACACTTTATATTTTGATTTTTTTTTTTTTTTTTGAGAAAAATGTTAATAGGAAATGTACAAGGAAGCATCCAAATGAAGGTACAGAAGAATTGGATTATATGGTGACTAATAGGAAATACATATTTTAAGATTACATTGTTCTTAATAAATTTAACATAGGAAGTGATCATTGATTAGTAAGATGCAAGATACATGTTAATCCAAAAATAAAGAGACAAAAATTATTTAGAAAAACAATATTTACAGTTGATATTCATAATCTTCAGAAACACTCTAATGAATTTAAATTAGAACTTACAAATCAGTTTCAAGTATTAGTAGATTTTGAACATGATTTATATTTGAATGAAATTAATAGGAAAATAACTGATACACTTTTTAAAACTGCAACAAAGATAGCTGCTAGAAAAAAGCAGCAATTGATCAATACAATTTCTACTGAGAAAAGAGAATAGTATTATTTTTTCTCACATTTGGGATAAAGTGTTTGTTTTCTACCATTTCATTGGGATTTTTATTGTTTTATTATTATTGTCTGATTGTCTGAAACAATTCTACATCAAATATTAAAATACTGATATTTTATTCGTTTTTAGATTCTCTTTTTCCCATTTTACTATTACATAATGAAAAACATCAGAAATTTTTTTTAAAAAAGACTTTGAATGTGGCTATAATATCAAACAAAATAAATCACATGTGTCAGTCAGAAAAGGAATAACTTTCAGTGATTTTAATAAGTGATGCAAGAAGATACAAACAGACAAATTAACCAAAAATATACCATGTGCAATTGTTTTAGTGTATAATAAGAGTAAAAAAATAAACAAGACAATTAAAAAATAACTTTGATTAAGTTATAATCATTGCCAATTAAATTTATGTCATTAAGGTGAAATGATAATAATTGCAAGACAATCACTGCATGGATTGTCTTCTTATAGACTATTCTATAACTAATACTACAACCAATAAAATTATTAATACTAATGATAATAGTGGAAGTAGGATTTTAAGAAATATTACTTCTACTATTAACAACAACAACAACAACAACAACAATAATAATAATAATAATAATAATAATAATAATAATAATAATAATAATAATAATAATAATAATAATAATAATAATATTAATAATAATAATAATAATAATAATAATAATAATAATAATAATAATAATAATAATAATAATAATAATAATAATAATAATAATAATAAATAAATAAGCATTTATTTTTATATGACGCTATGCATACAATTGTATACATTCAAAGATCAGCCTTTCAAGCTAATTGTGCATGCATCTTCTGCGAGTGTTAAATTATAAATGAATACTTCACTCTACAATACAATATATAGTATTTATGCTTTTATTCCTGCATGCATACTATATCTTGTATTGTAGAGTGAAGTATTCATTTATTATTTAACATTCGCAGAAGACACATGCACAATTAGCTTGAAAAGCTGATCTTTGAATGAATAATAATAAAAGCAACAACAACAATACAACAATAACAATAATAATAAAAATAATAATGATAATAATAATAATAATAATAATAATAATAATAGTAATAATAATAGTAATAATAATAATAATAATAATAATAATAATAATAATAATAATAATAATAATAATAATAATAATAATAATAATAATAATAATAATAATAATAATAATAATAATAATAATAATAATAATAATAATAATAATAATAATAATAATAATAATAATAATAATAATAATAATAATAATAATATGTTTCTCATTAACTTGGTCAGTAATATATCAAATTACAAAAATAATGCAAAAATAAAAATAAAAAATTGTTCAAAACAAATTTTCAAATGTGAATAAAAATAAACAAAGTAATATACTAAAAACAAATAGCTTTAAATAATAGAAAAATATTGTTACAATTGTATTTCACAATAATAAAAAGCAAGCTATGGTACACTATTATAAACTAATTACAATGTGTACTTTAAAAACTTAAAAGATCAACCTATTTTCTTTTAAATATGCATTAAATATTTTCTCACAAGAAAGAAAACAATGCTCATAAATAATAACAAAACAATCTAAATTGAATATATATTTTATCAATCCTATCCATGGATCAAATTATTTACTAATATTTAGCTGTCACAAATTACAAAATATTGCCACTACTATTATGAATATTAAAATATTACTTACCTTCGGAATAAATGAAAATTAAAGAAAAGATAATATAGAAAGGCAAGGATATCTCCATTTTTTTCTAAAAAAATAATTAAATATGTATTTCAATATATAGATTAAAATATAAATTTAAAAATTAAAAATTCATATAGCTTCCATATACATATATGTATTGTACTGCTATTCAAGCATTACATGTTCTAATAATTTTGTGCCTAAAATTGTTAAAATAAATTTCATAAACAACTTAAATAATTTAAAATTAAAATTCTAATAAATAAACTTATTTTAGGATCAATTACTAATAAATAACTAAATAAGTTTTATCAACAGAAATAAAGTTTAAATAAAAGAAAATATAATTTAGAATAAGATAAAGAAAATGGTATTTTGAATGTTAGTGTTTTTAAAAGAAAATACGATTTGCTTGGGTGAATCTGAATGTTGCCTCACTCATAAAGTTTGACAAATTAATTAAAAAGTAATGAGAGGGAGGAGAAAATTTAACTTAGCAAAATTAAAATTTGAATAAGTTAAAAAAAGTGTATTTAAAAAGTTAAAAGGTTGTGGAAATAAAATGCATTTAGTCCAGATGAATCTAATGTAGCAAAAAGTTAAACTATTAAAAAGAAAATTGAAGAGAAAACTTAAAACCAAAAATCTCTCTCTTTCCATTTATTTAAGAATGAAAAATGTGTATGTAATGTAATATTGATTTTAAATACACAAAGAAATAATAAAATGTGTGCATGTAAGAAAATAAGAAAATATAAAGGTTGAATGAAATAAATAAAGAAAAGCTCATAATATAAATTTTAAAATTCAAAGATTGCATATACTGATAGGCTGCATAGGAATGAGATTGGCAATGGCTACTTGCTACTTAATTAAAATCCATAAACAATGGGACTAATTAAAATGCATCTTATCAAAAAATTGATCAAAATAATCAGTGGATGGATTATGAACAGTGAAAATAATTAGTGGATTTAAAATTAATTAAAAGAACAAGATGGCATCACATAAATAGGACTGAAAATTTTGTCATTTAGTCATTCATGTATCTAGATTCAATCACCTATTAGACATATTTTTCAATGAATACAATGCCATGCTTAGCAGATGTCAGAGCATGCAACTGAGCTCCAGCCTTCATCCACATAACCATCAGAAGTCATGCCCATCTAGCAATATGAAGCCAAGCAATAATGTCTAACTGCCTGATATATAAGTAGCCCAGAACTGCAAACATCAGGACTGCATCAGAAGCCTAAATCCCAACTGGTTGGTAAACCATACATGCAGCAGAAAAAAGAAAGAAGACACAACATTTCAAATTCTACAGGTAATAACATTTTTTTATTTCCATTCCTGATTTTTTATATTAACCTATAAAAAGCCATTGCAATCTTTGACTATATAATAAATGGACTCTATAACCAGAATATCATGAATTATAGTATGTGCAGCTCACACAATTCCTAATATAACAAATGAATAGTTACAGAGCTTTCTGGTCATCAAATGATTAGAATATAAGTCTGAGTTTGTGTGCATTCCATAGACACAGTGTTTATATTATATTGTGATTGTATATATTTTATAATTAAGAGTGTATGCTCAACATAAAAGTGATAATTGTTTATTTGATTGAAGAAATGTTTAAAATTAATTTAGAAGTTTTGGTAATAAATCTATTTAAAATATTTATAATAATGTACTTGTCTGTTAATTATTATGAGTCAATTTTTTAATTATACCACTAAGAATATTTTAGCAAGCAGTTTATGGAAATATATTTTTGTTGAGCTAGTTGGGATTTCTTACATGCTGAATTAGTTTGCCAGAATTAAGGGCATGTTAACTACTTCTTGTAGTTAGCTGACACCTGAAATTTACTTCAAAACTAATAAGTGGTTTGAATGACAGGGGTTGAATTCAGCATTAGAGAATATCTGTGGCCAGGAAAGTTGGTTGTGCTTATATATCTTATATAGCTTTGGCCTAGCGATAGGTACCCTCTGGTTATTATGCTTCTTCACCTAAAAGGCTGGTGAATACAATACTAAATTGCTGAAAAAGAGGCTCAAATTTATTATAAATGATTTATAGCACTTTTTACTATCCTTGTATTCTTTGGCAACTAACATTTTGAAAGGCTAAACTTTCCCCAAATCTGTGATCTTAATGTTTGCTGCCTGTCTGTTAATTAAGTCATGTTTGCATTTGTACATTAGCATAGCTTGTTTTCTTTTTCTGTTGTTGAAATGAGTTCAAAAATCGAATCAAAATTGCAAAGTAGATAATAATGTTTCAGCATCAGTTTTTCAGGACCATAATAATTTATGTATCTATGGTTTTGACTTCATTTACAACAACATTAAAATATTGCAAATTGAAAAAAATAACAAAAGAAAAATAAAAGAAGTTATACAAATATACAGATACAAACATGACTTAATTAACAGGCATACAGCAAACATTAAGATCACGATAATGTGGGAAATTTAGTCTTTCAAAATGTTATTTGACAAAGACTACAAGGATAATTGAAAACGCTGCTAAGTAAATAAAATTTTTAAAATATATCTGATTACTGCATTTATAGATATTCAGTTATATATATATCAAAATAACCCTTTAGTATAGGTTAGAACAAAGGTCCCCAACCCTGTGCCTACGGCACCATGGTGCCTGAAGACCATTTTACATTTGCCCACCGCTATCGGAACATGATAAAAAATTATTTATCTGATACAAATAAATTTAATGTTTAAAATTTCTTGTAAATTATTGTATTATATTGTAATCAAATTGTAGGGCATACTATACTTCTACAGCATAAAAAAATATATATGTTAATTATATGTTAAAATTTTATTATTAAAATAAGCAATTATTTTATCTAGCGCTGTGTTTACAATTATATTACATTCAAATATCAGCCTTTCAAGCTAATTGAGCACGCGCCTTTTGACAGTGTTAAATAAATGGATACTTTCCTCTTCAATCCAAGATATAGTATTTATGCAGGAATAAAAAGGATCCTCTTATTCCTACAACTCATTCAGTCAAAAAACATCGTAAATAGTAATTTAAAGTGAGAATTCTACTCACGTTCTCCTAAACAGTTCTTCAGATTTGCTCATATAAAAGAATTTGAGTTGTAGGAATAAGAGGATCCTTTTTATTCCTGCATAAATACTATATCTTGGATTGAAGAGGAAAGTATTCATTTATTTAACACTCTCAAAAGGCGCGTGCTCAATTAGCTTGAAAGGCTGATATTTGAATGTAATATTATTGAAAGAAATATTTTTTTGTACATTATGTGTATTATTAACAATATCCAACTATAAATTTACATGGAAAAAATAAATGGTGTCCACCATTTGGTTGAAAAAATAAATGCTTCCTACCACCTGACCGGTATTATAGTTTGTGCTCTTAAGTGCAAAATGGTTGGGGACCCCTTGGTTAAAATAATAAAAAAAAGCAAAAACAAAATTAAAAAAAAATAATACCACAATTTATTTAAATTCTACTTAAATAAACTATTTTATTGTATCTTCTGTGTAAACAAATCAATTTCTTTCCAAATGAGCATTTATATATCTATATTACTATTTCTACTCCTATTGCTATTTCTACTCATACCATTAATTTTCCTCTGATACTTTCTCCACTTTCTACTACCTCATCTATGCCTATTACTATTACTACTATTACTTCTACTACTACAACATTTACTGCTACTACTCCTACTACTATTGCTACTTTTACCAATGCTATTAGTAACCTAATGATACCATAAAGCTATTACTACTACTATTACTACTAGTACTACTATTGTTATGATGATGATGTTTCTGAATACATTTTATTAGACCAAAGAATTGTTTAACATAAATATCAATTGGCATATATATGTTTACATTGTGAATAAATAGATTACAGGAGCATGTCAATGTATGTACGTGCATGAGTCACAGGAAATGCAGGGATTCCTTTTAAAGGGCAGATGGTTATTACTCTGACTCGATTTTGTAGTTGAAGTTTGTGAACAGAAAGAACGACCTTGACCCTTTCAAATACTTCACTCGTGATTTGAGAGTATATATGCTGTAAAATAAATCAAACTGAAATACAGATTTTCATATTTAAATGATAACGTCAGTAAAGTAAATTAAAGTAGAATTAAAAGTTAAAAGGTATGTGTTCTCATTCTATTTCTTTCCATAACTTATAAGCATTCCCAAATAGATGTTGCCATTATTTACTTTTAATAATAAATTATTGTTATTAACTTACATTTATTAATTAAACTGATGTTTCATTTGGTATTTAGGGATTTTAAATTTAAGGCACATCTTTGATTTTTTAAATAGTTAAATTGTAATTTCAGAGCTTTTATTTTTTAAATAAATCAAATTAGTATTCATATTTGAATATGGATTTTGAGAATGTACCATATTTTATTTCGTGATTTACATCAAATTCAATAAAATGGCTATATTACAGACATTGTAATTAAGAAATATTTATTTCAATATACAATTGTAATATAAATTGAGATATATTTCAACAATATTATAAAAAATATTAAGTAAATAATAATAAATATGATAATAATAATAATAATAATAATAATAATAATAATAATAATAATAATAATAATAATAATAATAATAATAATAATAATAATAATAATAAGAGGAAGAAGAAGAAGAAGAATACTAGAAGTAGTAGTAGGAAGAGGAGGAAAAGCAGCAATAATAGCAGTGGGAGTAGCAGTAGCAGTGATAGCAGTAGCAATAGCAGTAAACAGTTCCTTGGAAACAAGTACGTTTATTTCATCTTCAATAATACATATAAGACAGAACGAAGAAAAATATTTTTTTGTTAAATAAGTTTGAAATAACTATAGCAACTAATCTGTAAATTCTAAATATGACCTCAATAAATATGACATTACAATTTGTTGTTCATTTAATATTGTTAATTTTGTTTTGTTTTTTCAATTTTTTACAGCACAAAACTCCTTTTTGAAATATTTTTACAACATAATCTAAATGTAATTATTCCATGTATTATATTTTTCAGTTTTTGATTTCCAAGAGTAGAATGATTTTGAAATAATTCTTATAATGTCAACAAGCTATTGGAGTATTTAGAAATTAAATATCTTTTTAAACCAATAGGATACCACATTTTAATTCCAAACATTTGAAGAGGTGAATGACATTTTAATGCCATCATCATTATCATCACCATTGACAACTATTATCAATTCATAGCACCAAAGAAGGTCTCTTCAACTTTGGTCCATCTTCTCTTTCTCTAGTCACTCTTCTCTACATTACCTCTACACATATCTATTGAACTCAACATGCGGTCTTTTTCTGGTTCTTTTACAATTCGTTGGTGTCCCGTTTGAGTTTTCCATTGTTTATCTATTATCATCTCTTTAGAAATATTTCCAGCCCATCTTAACTTTAGTATTTTAATTCTTTCAAACATATCAGTAACACTTGTTTGTTCTCTTATCCATATATTGCATTTTTGATAACATCTTGCTACCACTAACATACATCTCTCCATAATTTTTGAGTGTCCTGTTATGACTTTTTTGTTAAGTGTCCAAGTCTTAGATCCATGAATAAGAACTGGTAAAATATAGTTATTAAAAACGTTTCATTATAAACACATACAAATATTTCCTTTCACTATGAAGTTATTTCAACCAAAACACTTGAACCGAGTTTAATTCTATGATTAATTTTATCCATTATGTTTTCATCTATAGTAAATAATCTGATCAGGATATTTGTAGTTGTTTATTTCTTCTAATTTATCATTTTCCATCTTTATTTTTATCTTATGAGAAAATCAATTGAATATTACTTTAGTCTTTTTAACGTTTACCTTGAGTCCTATTTTCTTAATTTTAGCTGATAATCCATGCTACATTTCCTGAAACTCTGACGTTTTATTCTCAAAAACAACTACAATGTTTACAAAATCTAAATCATTTAAATAATCTTTATTTACATTTATTCCTTTCCTTCCAATTTTAATCCATGAAATACTTCTTGTAGCACTACAATACAATGATTTGGAGATATTGAGTTATCCTTACACTTTTTTCAATGTTAAACTTCTTAATATCATGACATTGCATTTTTATAAATATTCTTCAGAATATGACATTATTTTGTGTCTATACATTAATGATCCAATGCTTTAATCCCAGAAGAAATACTTGTAGAATCAAATGCCTTTTTTATAACATAAAGATAACTCACATTCATTGGTCATCTTATAAACCTTCTCTCAATACCTGGATACAAACCACTATACACTTTTAAATGCAGCCTTTTTTTTTTTGGTTGGTTGATAACAAAAGTTTTGTTTGTAAAAAAAAAATTCTATAAAACTGATAAAAGACTGATAGATATGCAATTTCTCATGCCTTTTTTAACCTTTTTTAAATATTAATATTAATATTGCATTAATCTAATCATCTGGTACATGTTTATCATTTAGTCATTTGTTTTATAACTTTGCCAAAAATAATTGTTTTTACCAACATTTATATGACTTGGCTTATAATTCCAACATTACCTGTTACCTGTCATTTCTTTATAAAATGAATTGCATGTCTCATTTCTTCATTTAAAATTTTGAACAATTCAGAAGATATAATAGTAGCAGGAGGTGCTTGTTCTGTATTACTGTGTATGTGTTTCAATGTAAAAAAAAAAAGAACAATTAAAGAGATCGTCGTCCGGAGATAAGGTTGCTGTTTTTTTTTTTTTAAAAATGGTGTAAGAATAAAATGTATGCAAAATATGATAAGCTTATTTTTTAAAAATAGTTAACAAGTAAACGATTTTACCAAAAAGTTTTCTACAAATGTAAACATAAAATGGTGGTATTTAATAATAGAATGAAGTGCTAAATTTAAAAATCTGTTCAGGTCAGCTAGCCAAGTGGATCAAATCGCTAATAATTTTCCAATATTTACACTTAAAAATATGTCGGAGCTTTCAAATTTAAAAGTGGAATTAATTGCAGAATCTCCGTATGTTTGGAATATTTTATTATTCTACAATTTGGCAACACTAAATAGATGTTTTAATTACAGAAGTTTTTTAGATATGAAAACTTTCTTTTTAAAAAAGAAGAGGTTTAAAATCAAAATTAAATGTTAAAGTTATTAACATGGCTTAATATTTCTGTTTATAATTTAAAATAATATAGCTTTGATTAATTTATTTAACTATATACTGCCAGTAATGTATTTGCTATTTAATTTGTTTACCATTTGAATAATGGAAACAGTCTTCAAATAATTAACTAAAACTACTTTCTGATTTTTATCGTCAATTTTGAATTATTAAATTATTTGCTCTGGTTATTATTCCTAAATTTAAATGTGGATAAATAAATAGTAGCCTGGATGTTATAATCTTGGAACAGTTTTATATAGAAACGTAGAATTTAATAACTTATGAAGAACATTTTAATTTAAACTCTGCATGTCATGTTTCTGGAATTGTTTTATATTTATGGAGTTACGTAAAATCATTAATTTAAAAGTGCTTATAATAACTAAAACAAATAGATAGAATTACATTTATGGAATTTAACTATAATTATATTTATTACTTTGTGTATTTATTGTTCAAGACATTTTTACATGGATTTCACTGATCATATTTATTATTATGAAATGCTGTACAATTTCATTTATGTCACACACACACCTGCTAGAATTCATGTATTTAAGTAGTAATGAATTAATTTAATTTTATTGTTATATGAACTTGTATGTGAAGTTCATGAGTTATATTTTATTAGGTTTAAATTAAATTAATGGGATTGAATAAAATACTTATTCAAGGGAATAGCGCTTGCGAAAAAGCTTGGAAATTACTAATGAATTTATGATATGTGTCAACCTGTCAGGAAGTGTCTTATGAGTTTTTCCAGAGTTCTACTTCTATACTAATGTCATTTATATTACATTGTTGCTATGTTTTTATTTTAAGTAAGATAATTTAATATATTAGTTGTCCTGATTAGTGAAACACATTTATCATTCATGAATCCACATCTGCTAAAAAGCTAGTGTTTTCTGAATGGTCACAATAACTGAGGAGGATGATTTTTGCACTTTAAATATGAAGTAAATAGTAATATTGCTTTATAATGTTAAAAGGCATTAATCTGTGCTGGTGGTTAATCCACAGATTAATTAATGGCCACTTTCTGTATTTTTACACTCATTCATGCGCTGGTAGTTAATCCACAGAATTGTGTAATTATATTTATTGCTTTATGATGGTGTATAAATACACAAGGCACTCAGTGTTATATAATTCCTATGTGTAGATGAATGCATCCACAGGAATATGATTTTACTTCATAAATATAAGTTTGGTCAAAGTATTTTGATTATTCTGCTAAAATCATCTTCTTCCATTTATAAGCATGATTTATAAGTCAAGTCATAAAGTGTAGCAGGACATTCTATCTAAGTTACCTCATAATATTTAACTGTTTGTTAATTAATATTTTATCTGAATTGAAATTTAAATTTTCATTTTTATTTAGCGTTAGCATTATAGCTAAATCCTACAAATATAATATTATTTATTACATTATTATAGGTCTACAGTATAGGTTTATTGGTTCTGGAACTGACACATTGGATATTTCATGATTTGATGTTGAATTTTAGTATAATTTCCTCAAGACATCAATTATATCAAATTGTAATATAAAGTATGATTAGGATTTATAAAACTGTGCCTATGATATGTTATTGAAGAAAGCGAATGAAATTATAATTTATTTATTATTTTATTTGTTTATTTATGTATTTAGTTATTACATTAAACATCAATTACTTATTAGTCATAAAAATTATAAATAAATATTGATTTATAATTAAACTTACTGTGCCGTTGCTATTTGTCATTCATAAAATCAGAAATCATATATCTTGAATAGAGCATACATTGAAGTACATACTGTTGTCAGCATGATATAAGAGTTTAGTAATATTTTGAGAAAAACATTTGAATGCTTTTTGTCCTTGGTAGTTTATGATGTGTAAGGTACAAAAAAATCCCATTTACCTTTTCCATCATTTAGGCTTTGCGTAGTTGATTCTAGTACATGATACAAAATTGATTGATTTTATAAACTTATAAACATATTTACCAGATAATGACATGACTAAATGTATTTACTTAATGTTTTAATTGTCATTCATCAGTATAACAAGAGTCTCATTGATATTTATTAAATTATAGAAAAGAACCCAAGTATTTCATGTTTATTTATTATTGCAAAGCTCTTACCTAGACTAGCATTTGTATTAAAAATCATATATGTAATTTTAAAATTCATAATCGTTCGTAGTTCCACAAATTATACCATCTCGTCCATGGTCGGCCATAAGGTCTCATGCAATAAAAAATCGCAAATTAAGGTTTGAAGGATAATAACATTACATACTTATAATTTGTTTAATGTATTTTCACATACTACTATGATAGGTCTTCGTGGTACACCCTCGCTGCAACCAGATTAGATCATAACAATTTTATGTTATATCATTAGTTTTATTTGTGGTAATTTGCTCCCAATTTCAGTTATAGTCTTTGGTGCACAATATAGATGGCATGATATGCTTTTGTTTATAGTTTGTGGCACCAGAATGATGGGAGCATTCAGTTAGATTGATGGACACAGTTCTTGGCTGCCCAATGATTAAAGCCATTGGTTATAAAGAATTCTATTACAGTTCTTGGCACCAATGTGGTAGGCATTGTTACGTCCCTTCAGTCTATTAGGTTATAGTAAGGTGGTCTGATTATAGTAGTTCTCTGATATCAAGGTATTAAGCTTGATTAATGTTGATGGTTACAATATATATATATATATATATATATATATATATATATATATATATATATATATATATATATATATATATATATATATATATATATATATATATTAAGTTCCAACCAGTAACCATCTAAACTTTCACAATAAAATATAGTAATCAATATTTCTCACTGCCGTCAAGTCAACCTTCACACCTTTTAATATATATATATCCATATAATTCTATAATTAAAACCACTTCTTTTCTTTTCAAAAACTTTATTTGATGTATATATATATCCACTTATTTCCAACGTTTCGACTATCTTTACTCTATAATCATTTTCAAGGATCTAGAAAAAACATTACATTATAAACAAACTTCACATAATAAAAACAAAAAACAAAAAAACAAAAATAATCAAAAACAATATAAAACATATAAACTCCATAAAATTTAAAAATAAATAAAATACATTAAAATCAATTAAATTAAAAACACAAAACATACACCACATTACTTGACTCCCTTCTCAAAAAACTTTCCCTTTTTACATTTTCTTTTATCCAAAAAACCAATTGTTACAATAAAAAACTTATTTCCTTTTTCTTTCTTATATACTTCAAAAATGAATTTATTTCCAAAAATTGGATAAGACATGAATAAAGAATTATTTTCGGAAATAAATTCATTTTTGAAGTATATAAGAAAGAAAAAGGAAATATATTTTTATTGTAACAATTGTTTTTTTGGATAAAAGAAAATGTAAAAAGGGAAAGTTTTTTTGAGAAGGGAGTCAAGTAAGTGTGGTATATGTTTTGTGTTTTTAATTTAATGGATTTTAATGTATTTTATTTATTTTTAAATTTTATGGGGTTTATATGTTTTATATTGTTTTTGATTATTTTTGTTTTTTTGGTTTTATTATGTGAAGTTTGTTTATAATGTAATGTTTTTTTCTAGATCCTTGAAAATGACTATAGAGTAAAGATAGTTGAAACGTTGGAAATAAGTGGTTATATATATACATCAAATAAAGTTTTTGAAAAGAAAAGAAGTGGTTTTAATTATAGAATTATATGGCTAAATGTACTGTATATTCTTGAAAAGAAAAAAGGATTGAGTCATGATTAGAAACAGAAAAATGGATATATATATAATATATATATATATATATATATATATATATATATATATATATATATATATATATATATATATATATATATATATATAGGGCTAGTAAGTAAAGATGGAAAATGACAGACATCACTGAGAAAACAAACAGGTGTGACTAACATTATTGAAATATTTAAAAGTTTGAAATGGAGTAGGATTGGATATATGTCTAAATGACTTGACTATAGATGGATAGTTGAAATCATAAACTGGATTTGTTGAATTAGTAAAACAACTAGAAAGGAACCTGGTGTTGAAGAATAGATGAATTAAGAAAGGTAATTGGTGTAACATGGATAATAAAGAATAGACATTTAGGCTAGATGGATTAACCATGGAGTGACCTTTATCAATCAATGGATTTATAAGGGTTAATATATATATATATTGAAACAGTATGATTCGTATTCAAATCTTAAGTTTCACCTTTTTCTGTCGTCTCTCACTGACCGGTCTATCCCGCCCAAATTTAAACTTTTTGGTATTGAATTATGTGTGTAACAATATTAAAAATGTATAAATATATGTAGAATTCAGCATAAACATGCACACATTTCGATCTCAAATTAAAGTCAATAAATAGGGATAAAATAATATAATTTAGATTTCTTTTAGTTATATAATTTTGTATAATTTTAATCATTTATTTTGGATTATAAAGGTCATATTTATTGCTTTGTTTAAATTTCGTTTAATAATAATTCTAAAAATATCTGATGTAATATTTAATTAAAAGTTAAAATAATCTTATGTTCCCTTTTTGTTTTTGAAATTTAAAAGCATCGGTCAGTGATAGATAATAGATTAATTAAAGAAAAATTCCCCAAAATGTAATTAGTAAACGTAAAATGCAAACAATAGAACGGCAGCATTCTTTAATTAAAAACCAACAAAATGCATTGATTATCCTCAGGGCAGATTAAGTAGAACCTAAAAATATCTTCACAAAAATGTGAAAGATCAAAATAAGAAAAGAGGTCATCTTAGACTTGCTGGAGACATGCACAAAAACTTTAGCTTTGCTCTCGATCACTGAGAGTCTCCAAAATATAAAATAAATTGTTCCTGCCAAGGTATGACTGAGTAAAGCACCTACATTATTGTCCATCAGGATATGTCCTATCGGATGCTGAACTTTCCATTGCCCATCATAAATTCACCATGAAGATCTGCTGCCTGAAATAAATGAAAAAGCTGCTGCTGCTGTGAAATTAAATGAAATATCTAAATATAAGAAAGACTTGCCACTTGTGAACTTTTTGCTGCTAAACTCATGGAATAAGAAAACTTCTTATAAAACAGGTACCTGTCTGTGTTCAAACTCTAGAGTACTCTAATAACATGCTATAGCTCTTATTCATATTACTTATCTAAATTGTAAAATATAAAAACTACCATTTGTATAACTAAATTGAATAATTAATGTAATGTGTAAATGTATCTAATCTAGCTTACCTCATTCTATCTTGGGTGCGTATTTCTAAAATCTACATTTTATCTATATTTATTATTTAATTATTGCATGCTCACAATTGTCTCTATTTTCAAAGTTTAAATCTATGATCATATGAAATAGTGAATGCATGTCACATTTTCATTAATATGTACTTTTCTAAATAACTAAACTTTCATATCAATTGACACGCATTCAGTGCTTCATTTATTGTATTGCAGGGGTCTACTACTTCACAAATGGCTGACATATTCATTATTATAATTCCCAATTTATATATGTTTTGTATTTATAAAATCATCATGAATAATTTCAGAAAATTACATTTCTTTGAGAGTCACCAACATTCTTCAGAAACTCTTGATAATGTCGGGCTGAGTCAGAAATCTATTTAAATCTCATCATAATCGTTTATACAGTATACATGTGTTATGTTTTAGAGATGCGATGACCCATTCCACCATAAAATTTCTGGATTCTTCAGGGTTGAAATTAACCCATCATCCTACACAAGCGGGCATAATGGGTGCTCCCATAGGACTTGACAACATCATGCAGTCAGCTGGCAAAACTGCAACACGGACTGCTTGTCCATGGTTATGCTTATGTGACAACTTACTTCGTCGGGTTGAGGCAGAGACCAGCCTGACATTCTTATAAACCCATTTGTGGCATTGCAGTTTTGATATACTGCCATTCCATATCACCTTTCTAAAGCGGACCACATGTTCCTTTGCTCAATTCTATTATTCTATATATCACTCTGCCTCTGCATTATCTTCGTAATTCACTCTCAAATAAATGTTTGCCCTTAGTCATAAAATAAATAGTTTAATTAAATAAATATATGTCCCCGCTACTCTTAAATCTTACTTTAGACTCTTGCATTGCAAAGGTATAAATTTCCCAAGGCATGCATTAGAAATACTTACTCGAGAATTTTAGGTAGCTAGATTAAGCCTTCAAATAAGTGAATTCCCTTCGTAAACATAACAGTATCGGAAATACAGCTACTGAGTCCCCAATATAAAATAATGTGTAAATAAATAAATGTATTCTTTAAAATATAATCATGTTGCAAATCCCGCTACTGAAGCTGTTAGTCCATAAAATATTATTAATGATTGTTTTATTAAAATGTATTAATAAATAATTTTAAACTATACGTCTGCAATTACGTTTCATTTATTCCATACCCATTCTATCTAATATTTCCTCAATTATGTAAATATGAATGTTTAATTAATATTAGTTTGATTATTGGCTAACTCGAGAATAAAATCATGAATCGCTTGCATATCCCTGACCACCGTGCCTAAGGAAATATTTACTAATGTTGCATCAGATGCGTTGTTTCGTGGATTGTATTGTGGAAATGATAAACTATGTTCGAACTCAGTACCACGGGTGGCTTCGCTACTCAATGGTGCTGCTGTTCTGTATGGTGGTTGAATTCTGCACTATGTTTACGAGTCACACGTTTTCTGACCGTTACATAGTTAAATTTTTTTTTTAGCATTTGGCGCCAACATGGGGCTTTCGATACAAAAAACCCATATATACCCTGAGCAAAATATAATGCATATAAATTTCTTTTAGCGTTCGTTACTCGAGTTAGCTAATTATTCTATATATATACGATTTTGTTTTGATAAAAATAATGAAAAAAAAGTAAATCGAGTGAAATAATGTCGTTCGAGTGAATGAAAGGACAGGAGGCATAATAACAAATTTAAGGAAAGCAGGGATGTGTGTGTAATTTAAGAAGGAATGAAAATACTCGGATCTAATGAAATATTTTGCTTTATATATATATGTCAAGAAAAAAAAAAGTAATCAGTCATTAAATGAGAAAGCAAGTAGCATTGAATTTTTTTTTATTAAAACACCATTATATATATAGCATAGACAGCAGAAGCTTGTTATATATGTTAATAGTAAATATATATATCATAGACAGCAGTGGCTTATTATACGCGTTAGCAGTAGTTCGCTATAATATATATGTTAAATATGTTAAACGCAGCAATATAGAGATAGGGCAATGTAGAGTAGGTGAGGGCAGTGGAAGAGTGTTATAGGGCCAATATACCGGTGGGGAGTAGTCAAATGCTAGTAGTATAAAAAAATCATATTAAGAAAATGGAATCAGAAAATATTGATATAAAGCAAGAAGATTTATCTGAAGCTTTGGAGTCAACACCCGAGCGAAGGGAAGCTCTGCAACAATACAGAGGATCAATGGATTTTAATTTCAAGTTCATTGAAGAAATACTCAGACAGAATATGCAAGAAATGAAGAAAATGTACGAGGAGGAAATGAGAAAAAGAAGAGATGAAGAATCAAAACAGACAAGAAGAAGAAAAGAGAAGAGTTAGAGAATATCAGGAATTTAAAGACATTTTGTGGAGAGAGTTAGAAGCCATAAAGGAACATTTTGGAATATCCCCAGCTAGTAAAATGGAAGAAGAGATTAAAGATATGGAAAAGGACAGGAAGACAGAGAGATCAGATGAACCGATGATAGTAGAAGGGAAGAAGGTAGTGTAGTAAATATGAAAAAGTGTGATGAGCAAAGAAACCTTATTCCAATAAATGAAGGCCCTCAAGAACCATTGAGTGAAAGCAGTAAAAAGGAGACAAGCATGGAAGGGGACAAAAGAATAGGACCAAAAGTCACGGAAGAAAACATGAAAACAGACAGTGGATACCGAAGCCACTTAACAAAGATGGTCCATGTTAAAATATTTAGAGTGGAAATAAGGGAAAAAACCTCAAATCTACCTAGAGAGCTCATAGCAGTTCTTAAAATTTCATAAAAAAGGGCCAGATGTGCAGATAGCTATAGCTAGTTACCATCTGCAGGGATCTGCCAAAAACTGGTGGAATGTGGGGAAGTGGAAATTTAGAACGATCCAGCATAGCATGCCGCTAACCATCCAACCATTAATGACAACCATTCAAATTAAAGATGGAGATACCATAAAAGGGACATACAATGCCCGTAATCTCAAACCATGTAGGTATTATCCACCTGACCCGGGGTTGTAAAAATATTAGACTCTTAGGATGGATTAAACGTATATGAGAATATTAAAACGAACTTGATTAATGAACTTGGTTGAATGTATTGTACTTTAGTCAAATAGGGTTTTAGATAGAAATTTTATTATATATATATATATATATATATATATATATATATATATATATATATATATATATATATATATATATATATATATATATATATATATATTATTGTTTTAATTCCTATTACTCTTAAAAATTTTTTTTATATTATACTAACTAATCCTATTCTAAGAATTTTTTTATATATATACATTCAGTTTAACTAATTATTATGATTTTAACCAGACACAACCAAATTAGGCCATCTTAATTAAACTATAAATTCTAGATCCGGGTATATAAATTGTTCGTTGCTTCATGTAATCTCTGCTTTCTATATTTCAATATATCTGTAAAAACAATAATAATGTTTTCGCCTTTAAATTATGTAATTTAAATTTTTTTCTCTTTCTTGCCTCCTTTGTTTTTCCTTAATTGTTCACGGGAAGTATGGGGAAATGAAACAGTAAGATTCGTACTTGAATCTTAAGTTTCACCTTTTTCTGTCGTCTCTCACTGACCGGTCTATCCTGCCCAAATTTAAACTTTTTGGTATTGAATTGTGTGTGTAACAATATTAAAAATGTATAAATATATGTAGAATTCAGCATAAACACGCACACATTTCGATCTCAAATTAAAGGCAATAAATAGGGATAAAATAATATAATTTAGATTTCTTTTAGTTATATAATTTTGTATAATTTTAAAAATTTATTTTGGATTATAAAGGTCGTATTTATTGCTTTGTTTAAATTTCGTTTAATAATAATTCTAAAAAAATCTGATGTAATACTTAATTAAAAGTTAAAATAATCTTATGTTCCCTTTTTGTTTTTGAAATTTAAAAGCATCGGTCAGTGATAGATAATAGATTAATTAAAGAAAAATTCCCCAAAATGTAATTAGTAAACGTAAAATATAAACAATAGAACGGCAGCATTCTTTAATTAAAAACCAACAAAATGCATTGATTATGCTCAGGGCAGATTAAGTAGAACCAAAAATATCTTCACAAAAATGTGAAAGATCAAGATAAGAAAAGAGGCCATCTTAGACTTGCTGGAGACATGCACAAAAACTTTAGCTTTGCTCTCGATCACTGAGAGTCTCCAAAATATAAAATAAATTGTTCCTGCCAAGGTATGACTGAGTAAAGCACCTAGATTATTCTCCATCGGGATATGGCCTATCGGATGCTGAACTTTCCATTGCCTGTCATAAATTCACCATGAAGATCTGCTGCCTGAAATAAATGAAAAAGCTGCTGCTGCTGTGAAATTAAATGAAATATCTAAATACAAGAAAGACTTGCCACTCGTGAACTTTTTGCTGCTAAACTCATGGAATAAGAAAACTTCTTATAAAACAGGTACCTGTCTGTGTTCAAACTCTAGAGTACTCTAATAACATGCTATAGCTCTTCTTCATATTACTTATCTAAATTGTAAAATATAAAAACTACCATTTGTATAACTAAATTGAATAATTAATGTAATGTGTAAATGTATCTAATATAGCTTACCTCATTCTATCTTGGGTGCATATTTCTAAAATCTACATTTTATCTATATTTATTATTTAATTATTGCATGTTCACAATTGTCTCTATTTTCAAAGTTTAAATCTATGATCGTATGAAATAGTGAATGTGTGTCACATTTTCATTAATATGTACTTTCCTAAATAACTAAACTTTCATATAAATTGACACGCATTCAGTGCATCATTTATTGTAATGCAGGGGTCTATTACTTCGCAAATGGCTGACATATTCATTATTATAATTCCCAATTTATATATCTTTTGTATTTATTAAATCATCATCAATAATTTCAGAAAATTACATTTCTTTGAGAGTCGCCAACGTTCTTCAGAAAATGTTGATAATGTCGGGCCGAGTCAGAAATTTATTTAAATCTCATCATAATCGTTTATACAGTATACATGTGTTACAATTTAGAGACACGATGACCCATTCCACTGTGAAATTTCCGGATTCTTTAAGGTTGAAATTAACCCTAGTCGTCCTACACAAGCGGGCATAATGGGTGCTCCCGTAGGACTTGACAGTGTCATGCAGCCGCCAACAAAACTGTGACACGGACCACTTGTCCCTGGTTATGCTTATGTGACACCTTACTTCATCGGGTCGAGGCACAGACCAGCCTGACATTCTTATAAACCCATTCGCGGCATTGCAGTTTCGATATACTGCCATTCCATATCGCCTTTCTAAAGCGTACCACATGTTCCTTTGCTCAATTCTATTATTCTATATATCACTTCGCCTCTGCATTATCTTCGTAATTCACTCTCAAATAAATGTTTGCCCTTAGTCATAAAATAAATAGTTTAATTGAATAAATATATGTCCCCTCTACTCTTAAATCTTATTTTAGACTCTTGCATAGCAAAGGTATAAATTCACCAAGGCATGCATTAGAAATACTTTCTTGAGAATTTTAGATAGCTAGATTTAGCTTTCAAATAAGTGAATTCCCTTTGTAAACATTACAGTATCAGAAATACTGCTACTGAGTCCCCAATATAAAATAATGTGTAAATAAATAAATGTATTCTTTGAAATATAATCATGTTGTAAATCCTGCTACTGAAGCTGTTAGTCCATAAAATATTATTAATGATTGTTTTATTAAAATGTATTAATAAATAATTTTAAACTATACGTCTGCAATTACGTTTCATTTATTTGATACCCATTCTATCTAATATTTCCTCGATTATGTAAATATGAATGTTTAATTAATATTAGTTTGATTATTGGCTAACTCGAGAATAAAATCATGAATCTCTTGCATATCCCTGACCACCATGCCTAAGGAAATATTTACTAATGTCGCATCAGATGCGTTGTTTCATGGATTGTATTGTGGAACTGATAAACTATGTTCGAACTCAGTACCACGGGTGGCTTCACTACTCGATGGCGCTGCTGTTTGTATGGTGGTCGAATTCTGCACTATGTTTACGAGTCACACGTTTTCTGACCATTACAATATATATATATATATATATTGCTGGTTCATGCATGTTAAAAAATTTAAATATTGATATAACAATGTTTTTAATTGATCACCCACGTCATCCACTGTGTGATAAAAGGTGGAAAAATGGTTGTAGAAGCACTACAATCACTGACTTTAAAAAAAAATTAAAGTTCCACCAATAATAAAAATGTTAACTTAAGAAAGGCTTTAAAAATATTTCCAAATATGAGGAAGTGTGCATGTATCACCTTGCTTATTGATACAATATAGTCTTTTAAGTATCATAATGGCTTCACAAATTTTGCATTGGTAGAGATTATCACATCTGGATATGATCCTGGTTGTAGAAAAATCAATTTTATGACCTAAATCTATAGTATGGTGTGAGAGTGCTGATGATGATGAATGTTGTTTAAGTACATTAGCATGCTCATCTCTCCTAACACTGATGTGACAATTACTCATACCTATGTGAGAATCTTTACAATTTTCACAGAATATTTGATAAAAACCATAAGATTCAAGATGGATTGAATCCTTAGGCTTTAATATTATATTGCTGATCTTTTGATGAGAAGAAAATGCTGTATCTATATTATAGTGTTTTAATATACATCCAATACTGTCTGTAGTTCCTTTTACATATGAAACACCAATCTAATAGCTGATTTATTATCTTTTTGTTTTCTATTTTATCCATTTTGTGCCTGAAATATGTATTTTTTTTTACAAATTTATAATTATAACTATTTACTAACAGAACACTATTAATATGATTTATTTATTTATTTCAGATGTGACTTATCTAGAGGTTAATTGCTCTATTTAAAAAAGTTTTGTCTACAGAAACTATCTGAGTTGACTCATGATGAGAATGGAAACCACCCAACTCAGATAGTTTCTGTAGACAAAACTTTTTTTAAATACAGCAATTAACTTTTCAGATAAGTCACATTTGAAAGAAGAAATAAATCATATTAACAGTGTTGTGCAAGTAAATGTTTATAATTTCAAATTTATAAAAAAAACGCCTTATTTCAAGCCCAAGATGGACAAAAAAAACAACAAAAATGTTAAAACAGCTATAGGATTTGTGTTATATATGCAAAAGGAACTACAGATGGTATTGGACATATATTAAAAAGTTATAATATAAATACAGCATTTTCTATTTATCAAAAGATCGGCAATATAATAATCAAGCCTAAGGATTCAACCCCTCTTGAATCTCATGGTGTTTATCAAATCCCATGTGAAAACTATAAAGCTTCTTACATAGGTATGAGTAATTGTCACATCAGTGTTAGAGAGATGAGCATGGTAATGAAGTTAAACAACACTCATCATCATCAGCATTATCACTCCTTACTATAGATTCAGGTAATATAATTGATAGTTTCTAGTACCAGGATCATATCCAGATGTGACAATTTTTACCAGTGCAGAATTAGATAAGCCATCAAGATACTTAAAATATCAGATTGTATCAATAAATGAGATGATACATGCAAAGTTTCTTTTACTCAGAAAGATTTTTTTTTTAAAAAAAAAAAACATTCTTAATTTAACATTTTTGCTATTAGTTGAACTTTAACATTGTTATTTTTTTCAAATCAGTGATTGTAACGCATATACAAGTGTCTTTCTACCTTTTATCACTTAGTGGATGACTTCTCTGATCAAGTCAAAATGTCTGTAAATCAATATTTAAAAGCTTTTAACATGGATGAACTTGCAAAATATGTCTTTTTTATATGCAACCCGTGAAATTTTTTGTATCAATATAAATATATATAATATAAATAAAATGTCCGTTAATTAAAACAAAATTGTAATTAGAATAAAAATAATAAATTTAACGGTTTACAAACTATTGTACACAATCCTTAAATCTGAAGAAGTTCTTTCGGTTAAGATCTCAAACTTTCCTCAATTGACATTAAATTAAAAACAAAAACATAGTGGAAGCAAATGTCATCAATTCAAGTCTGATGAATCTCAAATTTTAATGTTAGCAGCTTATGTATTTATTAAATGCATTTTATTCCTATTTATAAAAATTGCCTCCTTAATTTTTCTTTTATCATGGTTTTTCTCCTCATGAATAATTTTCACATTTTCAAAATCAAATTAAAATTTATATTTGCATGTTTTTTCATGATCAAGGAAAACTGAAGTAGATATTAAATCACCATTATTTTTACTTTTTACACACTTATATAACAATTCAGGCTCCCTCAATCTCTTCTCAATACTGCATATAGATTCATCTATATATGGCAGCATACAATCATAAAAAAATGATATATGACATTACTTTTCTGCTTGTTAGCTATGACATTTTTAGAATTATTGTCTAATTTATTAATATCGTTTGAAACATAGAATGAAATATCGAACACATTCTCATATATATACTTAAAAATTTCACTTTTGGATAAATGGAATAGATATCCATTGTTTACTATTCATCTTCATTTCCTTTAAATCATTATAACATTTTTAAAGTGACATAAATTGTTGATTATTTGTTCCATTTTATAACCAACATCAAGCAATTCCTTGGAAAATATCTCAATATTTTTTTAGTTTTTCACTTTGATAATGACAGAATTTTTCATTTCAAAACAAAAAAGATTTAAAACTTGCCATCTTATGCATCATTGGTACTTTGGATTTACAATTTATATATCCTTTTTTTTGAAGTGGCTAATGTATTAATTTATTATTTAATATACTTTTATCTCTTGCATAATTATATCTAAATATGTAATATTTTTGTCCTGTTCTTTTTCAATAGTGCATTTTAAGCCATTCGACTTATTTAATTCCTCTACAAGCAAATTTATAGTATTAGTATTTCCACAAACAAAACCATCATTCACATATTTTTTGTAAATATTAATATCTCCAAAATTACACATATTTAAAATACTACTCTCTTATGTAGATAAAACAAAATTGCAAACTTGTGCAACTACAGACAGACCCATAGGTCAACCTTTAGACATTTTATAATATTGACCTTCAAAAGATGCAACAATGTTATCAATAAATGTTTTTAAAGAATCAACAATAAACTTTATCATATATTTACAAATACTTTTTCTTTTTAATGCATGTTCGATTATTTTTTATGGAAATCATTCTATCAATAGATCCATACATTTCTGTTACATCCGATGAAGCAATAACATTATTCTCATTAATAAACACATTTTTAATACTATTTACAAAGTCAAATGATGAAGCAATAATATTTTCCCCAAATTTTAAAAACCCTTGTAAAAGCTTACCAATATATTTAGAAGTCTGATGCATGAATAAATCACCAAAATCTATCCTAATTTGCAAAAGATTATCTTCTTTATGTAATTTTATATTTGCAAAAATACAAGGACATACACCACAAAAAGGATAAATCATATAGTATGCATTATTATTTAATGCTTTATTTTTAGCACTTTTAAAAATATTGTTAGTAAATTTTATTCTTTGACCATCCATATTATATTCTTCAATCAAATAGAAAAATAATTGAACATAGATTAAAAAAAAATAAAGGTATTTGTAAATATGTGATAAAATATATTGTTGATTCTTTAAAATTTTTTAATGATAACATTGTTGCATCTTTTGAAGGTCAATATTATAAAATGTCTAAAAGTTGGCCTATGGTTCTGTCTGTAGTTGCACAAGCTTGCAATTTTGTTTTATCAACATTATGACAGTAGTATTTTAAATATGTGTACTTTTGGAGATATTAAAATTTACAAAAGATATGTGGATGTTGTTTTTTTTTTTGTGGAAATACTAATGCTATAAATTTGCTTATAGAGGAATTAAATAAGTTGAATGGCTTGAAATGGACTATTGAAAAACAACATGACATAAATATTAAATATTTAGATTTAATTATTACAAGAGATAACAGTATATTAAATTATAAATTAATAATTAAGCCACTGCAAAAATGGGGATATATAAATTGTAAATCAAAAGTACCAATGATGCATAAGATGGCAAGTTCTAGATATTTTTTGTTTTGGAATGAAAAATTATGTCATTACCAAAGTGATAAACTGAAAAATGTTGAGATATTTGCCAAGGAATTGCTTGATGTGGGTTATAAAATGGAACACTAAGCAATATCTTATGTCAATTTTAAAAAAAAAATGTTATAATGATTTAAATGAAATGAAGATTAATAGTAAACAATGAATATTTATTCCATTTATTTCAAATCCACAATGAAATTTTTTAATGATATATATAAAAATGCATTTAATGTTTCATTCTATATTCCAAAACAATATTAATAAATTGGTCAATAATTCTAAGGATATCATACTTGTCAAGCAGAAATGTAATGTCATATATCAATTTTTTGTGATTGTATGCTATCATATATACGTGAATCTAGGTGTAGTATTGAGAACTTATTGAGGGACAATTAATTGTTATATAAGTGTGTAGAAAGTAAAAATAATGGTGATTTAATGTCTTTTTCAGTTTTCTTTGATCATGAAAAAACATGTAAATATAAATTTAAATTTGATTTTGAAAATGTGAAAATTCTTCATGAAGAGATAATCCATAATAAAAGAAAAATTAAGGAGGCGATTTTTATAAGTACAAATAAAATGCATGTAATAAATAGACAAGCTGCTAACATTAAAAAGTGAGATGTATTGAATTTGAATTAATGTCCTTTACTTCTGCTTTTTTTTTTTTTTTTTAATTTAATGGTTGTTGAGACAGGTTTAAAAAAAATAACCGAAAGTATTTCTACAAGTATTTCTGTAGATTTAAGGATTGTTTATAATAGTTTTTAAATCATTTAGTTTATATATATATATATATATATATATATATATATATATATATATATATATATATATATATATATATATATATATATATATATATATATATATATATATATATATATATATATATATATATATATATATATAGATAAAACGATTTTCATGGGTTTCATATATAAAAAACACATTTTGCAAGTCCGTCAATGTTAAAAATTTTAAATATTAATATACCAATAGGGTTGTAGGGTCACTACAATAACTGATTTGAAAAAAATGGGGGGAAAAAACGTTATAGTTCCACCAATAGCAAAAGTGTTAAATTAAATATTTTTTTTAAAAAAAAAAACTTTCCAAATAGGAGGAAGTTTGCATGTATCATCTGATTAATTGATACAATCTGACCTTTTAAGTTTTTTCATAGCTTTTCTGATTTTACACTGGTAGAGATAATCACATCTGGATATAATCATGGTACTAGAAAAATCAATATTATGACCTCAATGTATAATATGGAGTGAGGGCTGATAAGGATGAGTGTTGTTTACCTGCATTAGCATGCTCATCTCTTTTAACACTGATGTGAAGATTACTGATACCTATGTAAGAAGCTTTACAATTTTCACATGAGATTTGATAAGCATCATGAGATTTAAGAGGAATTGAGTCCTTAGGCTTGGTTATTATATTGCTGATATTGTGAAGAGTAGAAAATGCGGTATTTATATTATAGAATTTTAGTATATTTCCAATACTGTCTGTAGTTTCTCTTAGATATGGAACGCAAATCCTCATATCTGATTTATCTTCTTTATCTTTTCTATTTTGTCCATGTTGGGTTTGAAATAAGGCTTTTTTAATAAATCAATTATTGTAACTTTTTGATAATAAAACACTATTACTATGATTTCTTTCTTCTTTCAGATGTGACTTATCTGAAAGTTTAATTGTTCTGTTTAAAAGAGATTTGGCTAAAAAATATCTGAGCTGGGTGATGATGAGAATAGAAATGTACATATCTCTTCGTGTGTGAATTCTTTTTGTAAATCGAAAATGATAAACTATTTAGTGTTCTGCTGACTAGAACATCAAGAAAAGGGAGTTTTCCATCAGACTCTGTCTCCACTGTAAATTTAATATGAGGATGCATATTATTTAAATGTGAGAGAAAACATCTAATTTATTTTTTCTATGTACATATGACAAAAGTGTCATCTATGTATCTGCGCCAAATAGAAAGTTTTAAAGATGAGGATTTTAAAACATGAGTTTCTATATTTTCCATGGATAAATCAGTTATCACTTTTGAGATAGATGAGCTCATAGGATTACCAAAAAGTTGTCTAAAATTTGGTCCATTGTTTACAAAATATGTGTTCAAGAGATGTTTTTTTCAAAACAATAATATGGTTTGGTTAATTGCAATGTTGCAAAATTACATTTAAAGCTTCATCAAAAGAAATGTTTGTAAACACACAACATCAAAACGGACGAGAATGTCGAATTAATATATATATATATATATATATATATATATTTTTGCTATTGGTGGGATTTTTAATGTTTTATTCAAACCAGTGATTGTAGCGCCTCTACAACCGTCTTTCTACCTTTTTATAACTCTGTGGATGGCTTGTGTGACCAAGTCGAAACGTCAGTGTATTGATATTAAAAGTTTTTAACACGGATGAACCCGCAAAATATGTATTTTATATATTTAACCCGTGCAAATCTTCGTTTTAACATATATATATATATATATATATATATATAAATATATGGCATATATATATATATATATATATATATATATATAATGCCATAATTGTTAAAGTTGAAAAGAATTTCCTAGTATGTTGAATAAATTGTAGGAATGATATAATGTACATAATATGATTTGTGGGGTAATGGCAAAAAGATCAAGTATTTATAATTAGGAGAAATATGAAAAGAATACAATTTAATTTTTAAAATAAGATAGTTGAACAGTTAAATGGAAATAAGTGAGTATTTAGTTTAGTGAGAGTAGATGTAGCGAAAGGGAAGTTAAAAAAATAAATAGCATTGGGGAAAACAAAATATTTGTTAAAAAAAAATACTTGATATATGTTAAAAAAGAATATTAAGGAAATCAATAAGTGTATATGGCACAAAATATTATTAAAGATTGCGAAAAGTGGAAAATTCATGAAAGAATTAGTAACATGTTACAGTTTTATAATAGTTTGAAAGTAGATAAGGATGGAATAAAAATAGGATATACAAATTGAGACATGAGATTATTTTCAAAGGAAGATAAATAAAAATAATAATAATACTAATAAGGATTGATTTGGGAAATTATAGACATTATATTGGACATAAATCCGGGGAGAGATGATAAATGAAAAAGGATAACAAAAAACAGGATAGCTTAACATTGTTAATTGATATAAAGTTTATGAAAGACATGGGAAATTTTCAGAATAAAATAAAAAAGGATGCTTCAGCACTGATATTGGTCACTAGTCTTAAAAAAACTTCACTATTGATTGACTAATCCATTTCTAATATGAATTTTACAATTATATTGATCAATCAAAATCAATTATTTAATCATCGATTTTTTTTTTTTTCGTTGTCGTTTTTATGAATAACAATATATTTAATTTAATGTCGGCCAGCATTTTAACATATTAATTTTAAAAAATTTTAGCCAGTATAATATTGAAATTTCACTATTAATGATTACCTATCAAAATGGACTTGTCAAAAGTAAATAATAATGAAACCCCACCACACACACTCTCGCACACACACATATGTATGAAGGTGTATATATTCCTTTAAGTTTCAACAATGCAAACTAAAATTCCAATTATCTCCTGTTTTAAACACCATAATTTTTTTTTACATTTGTAATACATAATTAAAAAAATATAGTAAATAACGCTATGACATTATTTTATTATTTTAACAAATTTCAACTTTTTCAACATAGTATTACATGTATATGTACTTATAAGACGTAATATAAAACAATGGACTTTACTACTATTTATGTCGTTTGCAATAAAATTAATTAATTAATAGCCAGCTTTATCATTAAATGTATTATGATTTCTATTTAAAAGTAGCAAGAAGACGACTATATATATATATATACTTTTTTATTCATTTTTATTGTTAGTACTATTTTAAATATTATTAGAAAGACTGTTAATATCTTCATAATAGATAAAGTAATGTATCAGAATATATATATTTTCTTACCTGTTTTACTTACTATGTAAACAGAATATGAATTTGGAGACTTTTTATACGTATGCATACTTTAAAAAGCAGAAGGTGTGGCGATGATAATTTTCCTTTAGACTTTCTACATTGAATAAAAACCAAACTCTTTAATTTGAAAGTGTAATTTTTTTTAAATCCAAAAAATTTTAAATGTTGAATATAAAACAAAATCTTTATCAGCACTCTTGTTTATATTTATGATGTAAATAATATTCATTGTTTTTGAACAGACAACGATATCATATTACTGAGCTGTTCTGCCAAGACTTTTTAAAATTGTATATATGTTGAAATCATTTGTTTATATTATTATTTAAATTATTTTGCATATTCCGAGCACATACTTTGTATTTTTTTTATTAACTTTCTTTTTAATAAAATACATAAGAATATTCAATTTCACCAAAATAAGTAAATAATTCGATTAAGTTAGCATTACATTTTTGTGTGCTGAATATTATAGCAAATATCACTTTTAAAATTTTTCAGTAATTTTTCGCAATCGCCTTAGATGTAACAATTTTTTTTTTATTTAAAAATGAAATCATGAAGTTATGGCATTTACATTTTTTTATGTTACTAAATTTCAAGTTAAATACTTAGTTATTATTTTTTTAAAATTATCTTGATATGAGAAGAATATCTTTTTCATAAACAATAAACCACTATTTTTGCAATTGGATATGACTTCCTGTATAGTCTTTATGAATTTGACTTAAATATGTTTTAATTGTCATACAAAAATTAATAGTGGCAATTCAATATTAGCTGTTTTGTACAAATGTTACTATTTTTTTTAATATCACATTTTATGTTATCAAGATGTAGTCTAATATATCTCTTTGTTTCTCATTTTACTTGTCACTGTTCTCTAGGTTTTACATTTATTTTACACTTTTCCCCAGTCATTTTATCATATCATCAGCACATTTTTGAACCTGTGTTTCCTGTCTCATTATTTTTTACTTGAAGCTACAATATATTTTATTTTTTGTCATTTATAAATTTATCTATTGTTACCATATAATTTATTTTAGTGTATTCTGCCAGATTTCAAGTAATTCAATAATTTGTACAGCCGGTTTTTTATTTGTTTATAATTACCTCTACCATTTTTTAGAGGTATAATTGTTTAATGTTTAATTTTCTCTTCATTAAAAAAATTTTAACATAGGAAAAAAAAGTATCCAGTATTTGAATTTTATTCTTGAAATTGTCACTATATTGACTATAATCTCAATATTTGTGTCATTTGTGGCAAATAAAATCTATTTATATTTAAAAATATACAACAAAATATATTTTGAACTTGCATAGATTACTAAGAATAATATTAAGTGCATTTTGAAATTATTGTCATCATTATATATGGGTATATAGGATGTAGACTTTCCATAAAATGTATACAGGCAATATAAAATAATGAATATAATTTTTGGAGTCATAGGTAGTAATACAATACTTATTTACTTGTTTATATATTCAACATTGAAGCTATAATATGAAAATTTGTTCAGTATTGTTACAAATAATTAAGTTGTTTATGGATGCAACAATACTAAATACTAATCAGTATATAGTACAAAAATCTGGCCTAGAAACAAAAACTATCAGACATTAATTTATGAAGCATGGTTTTTATATATCTATATATATGAAAAACAAAAAAAAAACACAAGTTAAAAACTTGCATACGCTTGTATTTATGACTATAGATGGCGTTATACCAAAAACACCTTCAAACGTTTGTTTACATAAACGTCAGAGCGAGTATTTCACTATCTCTAACTTAATTCCCACCCTCATATCATGATTTCAAGCTATTTGCTATCATCAGTGAAGGACAGGATTAAGAAACTAGATCTAAAACACAAACTCTGTAATGGATATGATCCCAAATATGTTAAGTCAAATTTTTGATACGAGTTTACTAGTGGGAATCACTCTAAACACCGAGGGCAGAAAAGGGATTTTATGTCTGCTCCCAATATTCCCAACATTACATTGAACCAAAAGATAAAATTTATTAAACTTAACTTAACTATTCCCTGTCATTTTTATTCTTTTATATCTAATCTATTGACCAAACTTTAATTAATAATTTTAAACCTATCATATTTTGCCAAATGAACTATGGAAGTAAACCATGGACATTAATCAGATAAATCAATCAAAATTTACTTGTAAGTAAATTACAGAAATAAGTCATAAAATTAGATTATGTAGATTAACTATGAAAATAAATTATGTGAAAATGAATTATATAAAAGTGACATATAAAAATGAATTATGTGAATCGTATATGGAAATAATCAATATAAAAATCAATATTGTAAATTAATCATGGAATCAATTATCAATATAAAATGAGTAATTAAATTTAAATATAAACTATTATTATTTTAACAAAAGGTGCTGGACGTAGATTCTGGACATATTTGAAACATCAAAACACAAGACACAATGTAAACTTCTAACAATAATAAAATTTTATTACGTTAATAATACTGATAAAATAAAAAATAATAACACACTTAATTATAATATTGTTACACTCAAATATATGATTCAGATCTACTAAAGACTATGGTTCGAATACATATTTGAATTAACTAATTTTCTGAATGACTTATGTATTGTTTTGACCCATTTATTTATCAAATAAATAATTAATAATAATAAACAAACGCTTACGCAAGGAATCAGAATTTTGTATATTTTTCACCTTTAAAAAAACCTATATCTTGAAAGGGAAGAAAACCTATAAATTTCTACCCCCCCCTTTTATTGTAAACATTATCCATTGGACTATTCCAAAATAATATATTTGTTTCAATTATTCTAACTAGCAATGTTAAATAATCATAAATTTCTAAATAATTCCATCAAGCAATAGCTTTTACATTTTTTATGAAAAGGATGATACGCCATGAAAAATCTGCTACCGATCTTGCCGATGGTTTTAAATTCAAAACCCACACTTTTATGATTATGCCTGTCAGATCTTTACATTTTCGACCATATATCTTGATAGGTCAGCATGTCAATCCAGCTTGACGACATTCGATTTACCATCATTTACAAAAATCAACACAGATCGGTTAGTTTATTAATTAAAATCTTTTGTCATACCCCATCAAAACATATTCAACTGACTGAATTCATATCTTGTCAGGGCACCATTTATTCTTGTCCCATATAAAGAAAACTCTCTTCATATCCCACCTCACCATGCAGTATTTATAACGCACACATCTCAGTGACTTAGTAAGGGAAATTAAAAAAAACAAACAACAATAACTCCTAACTTGAACTGTTTGCTTTCGGCCAGAGAGAGATCTTTTCTTAAGACCTAGAATCGAGTGCTGAGCTATTTAACATCTATTGTGTGGGAGGATAATTTTACATTAGTAATGACAAGCATTTATAGCTTTATATATGTCCACACTTACATCGATTGCAGTCTAGATAAATAACAAATACTAACCAGATTCTAAATCAAAATATATATGAATTATTTCAATTTTAAACAGCCAAGCCAGCAACATAACCTATAATTTCTATTAATAACAGATCAACACTTATAGCATAATAATGGGTTTTCATATGACCATCCACTCACTCTTCATATTTAATATTAAGCACAAATGAAAATTTTGCTAAGAATATAAAAAAAATATTTGTATCATTTCCTTCTTTTCTTTTAAATTTACGTAAGCATTTATACCTCAATGGGATCAAAATCATTTTCCCTTTTTTCTTTTAAACATTTTAAAACATAAATAAAGAAAATATTAAATTAAGATAATCTAGTGGTTAGACATGACATATTATATAAACAAAATGAAATAAAGAAAAATGACATATTATATAAATGAAATGAAATAAAAAATAAGTATCAACATTATGATAGTCTCTTTCCAATGTTGATTACCTTCCACTTTGATGAGTTTCTTCCTGGGTTTGAATTCATTTGTTTCTTTTTCTTCTTTTCCATTTTAAAGGCTCAAATTATAGACAACAAGCAGCTTCTGATTACTAAACATGAGTTAACTTTTTAAAACATTATACAGAAGTTTTCTGCAGTTTCTTCAAAGGACTTTTAACTGGCCAAATAATTATGGCAATCTGAATTGGTCTTTCAATGTTATACAATAGTTTGATAGTCCTCTCCTTAAATAAATCTTTAATAAGTCAAAGAGATAGACTGTGGCATTCAGCATAAATATCTTATTAAAAGGTGATTTATTCATAATTGACATGAGAAAAAAATGTGCACCACTTATATATGAATTAGAAATTCATATTTTGGTATACTGTAAAACTTAAACACATTATTAACTTCTGAGAAAGAAAATTTTAAAAAATTTGGAGAAAACCTTCAGAGATAGATTAATTTTGGTCATCCAGTTGTTTTCAATTAGCAAAAGTTTCACTGATTCATTTTCCCCAGCCCCCTTTTATATATTCACAAGGAGGGTGAAGGAGAACAAACATCTGTTAATCCTACCCTCCACAGGTGGGTCCCTTTCAAATTTTAATCAAAAGTCTCTCTTAGAATAAACAATTGGCCCTTTATTACTTGTTAATTTTGACAACTTTTTTTTACCTTAAACCATATCTTTTTGGTTAACACATTAGCGATTAATTTAGGGGAAAAGCAATCAAAAGAAAATCTAATCAAAACATAAGCTTATTAACACTTTTTGGTAAAACAAATGTTACATTTCTTTTGACTTAAATAATTTCTTATTTAGATTTACATTTTATAGTTAGAAATAACAAAATCAGAACAGATTCATTTATTCCCCCACTTTTTTACACTCATCATGAAATAAGATAGAAAATTATGTCAATTTCTATAAAGGAAAGAAAAAAAATCAAACTCATATATCTGTATCACACACGCATACCTATGCAGAACATGAAACAGAAAACTGCTTATTCAGATTACATGAACACAAATATTCATTATAATTTCCTATAATTACAAGCATAAAATCAATTATAATTTTTGTCAATCATAAACATAAATATCCATTATAATTTCCTACAACTTTAGGACTATTCTACCAAAAAGAAACTGTTAACTACAGCTACTGACAATCAATTCAATTTTAATTCTCATCAACTTTTTAGTAATAGATGTCAAAATTAACAAGACTTTATCTTAGTCATATAAATGGTTATTTCTCACTTGTTATATTGGTACATTATTATAGCAGCATACAAATAAAATCAGTCACCCCCCTGCATTAAGTGATGCTAGCTATATGTTATAAAAACACAATCTATATCTCTATAGATGTTACTTTTGAGCTATATAGCTATTGATTTCTCAAATAATTTTTTTCTTTTAACATTTCTTACATTCAAAAAAAAATTTTTTGCCTACAATTATTTCCTTTTATTACAATTGGTTTATAGATGAAATAAACCAAAAGACTACAATATATATATATATATATATATATATATATATATATATATATCCACACCCCCACTACCACAAATCAACATACAACACAAACGAAAACACACAAACACACTCCACTAGAACTTCACTTAAACCTCAATATAATTTCCCTCCCATAAACTTCTCCAATACCCTCTAATGTTTACACTCCAATCTCCAATACAACCTCAAACTTCAATCCACCAAACATCGACACCAGAAAAATCGACTTTACTTTCTGACTAATACACAAATAATAATTTTTTTAAATTACCTGCAAAATTTCTTTTCTTTACCTTTCTATCTTTAGAAAAAGTAAAAATTTAATAAATAATAGTAAAATTTAATAAATAAAATAATTCAAATGAATATTTATATTTTTTGTTTATTCCATAACAAACATCCAATAGTAATATTTCCCAACTCTGTGAAACTAGTGTACAATAATGATCATTATTTTAATAAATTTCGTTTCCTGAATTAAATATTCTTTATATTTCAGTTGAAATGTTAACCCTTTATTATTCTATTTTAAGTTCATAATTCAATCTAAGTCAATCTAAATATAATATATAATGTTTAAAGTGTTATATTAATTATGTATGAAAATACCACTGTATAATTTAATATACCACCTTCACCTGACCAAGGGTTTCAGATAAATTTAATTAATTATTGTTCCTTTAATCCCTATATTTTATTGAATTCACCGACAGAATACCGAATAATATTTTAATTTCTTTAAATCCACTTCAAGTTTCTTGATTTGTCATCCTTCCCTTCCTAAGACCCCATTCTACCATTGGATGAGTTTCTTTCCCAGTAATCTCTTGACCCGGGTTCGAATGATCCCCTGTTTGTCCCGGACTCTTGGGGCATAAGCCTTGTCAAACAACCGCCCGGTATTCCATTAATCACCACGATTACTGTAGGGCTCTTGATCTCAACCACCATACATCTATCTTCCACCGTTTTATATAAACCACCTCCAACTGTCCATCTACTACCTCATCTATTCGAAAAAATAAGTTATAAACCCTTTTTGATAAATATCTTTTCAATGTTCAATACTCTGATTCTCTTCCACCCCAGTCATCTAACTACACACATTCAGATTTTTCAAGAGATAAAATGATTGTTAAAGATAGTCAAATCCAGAGATCATGAGCTCCTGTTGAATTTATATTTATATCTTTATATTTTTCTTATTAACACTTTATTTAATCTACCTTTTCCTCCACCTTATTACTCTTGAGTCTAGCCACTTCTGTCTGTATCAACTTAAATATATACGTTACATGAATGACTCCAATATCTAGAGAATAAATAAATATATTATCATTAACTGTAGAATTAGTCTATGTTCTGAGCTGAGCTAGAAAAACCCCCTGTAAGCATCATCGTTGCATCCGTTGTTTATTTGTTGTTTATTTATTCTTAAACGCTGTGACTCCTGTGTAGGGCGGGGATATTAATATATATATATATATATATATATATATATATATATATATATATATATATATATATATATATATATAAGACAAATGAATTTTTACCTGGACATGGCAGGAATATCTACACATTCTTATATACTTCTTGAGAAACAAAATATTTCTTTATGAGGGTACCCTATCCATGAGAATAATGCATGTATATAACATATGCCTATTTCCATATTTAAATATAATAGTTTCTTTTTTCTTCTTAAAATTATAACACAAATATACATATAAGTAATTCTGCATGGTACTCTTATTGCTCGCCCACCATATTTATGGATGTCAATTATTGACTCCAAGCACCAATCATATTTACAAGTAAATAAGAATTAATAGACAGAGCTCCTACCTCTAGCTAGCTCACTCAGGGTGGGTGGCTATTAACCATGGAAAAGATATGGGGGAGCAAATGTGCACATATATCAAACTATTCTCTGAAAATATTATTTTTTATTTTTACCACAACTATCTATGTTTATGATATGATCTAAATTTAAAAAAATCTACAGTGAATGCACAAACTTGTACTTAAAACAAAGAATTAATAATCATTAATGTAAGAAAAACAAAATCCCATAATAATTATTTATGAGCTTATGCTCCAATATTTGAATATAACACATGCAAACACATATACTGCATAGATACATACATATAATAAAATAAATAATTCATAGAATACAAAACAAATGAAATAAGTCATTAAGTAGTCTATTCATCAATAGAACTACATTTGGCAATATGTCAAATATTTCTTTTTTCTTTCTTTTAGACTTTAAGCTTTATTATTTTATTGAAAATAAATTCTTATTTACAAGGTGAATAACATTTAAGAAATTGTTCATATTACCTTGATTTCCCCCCTGAGGGTGTAGATGAATGGCAATGTTTGTTTGTTCAATACTGCATCATGGTGGATAGGTGCTTTTTGTTAAGTGTCTCTCCGTCGATTCCTTAATGGAAGATCAGTGACATTTGGTAAAGTTCATTCTGTCTGTGGTGTAGAAAGGGATTCATTCCTATGTGGACAGCAACTGCAATACCCCCACAGGATGTCTGGCAGAGCCTGGCCCGTTTTGGTCCTTACCCCAGCCTTTTCATGGTTGATAGTTATATATAATTTTTAAGCTTATATTTTTGTGATCCTGCTAGCAGAATTAATAATTCTCGAATGTCTGCCATTGTTTGACTCTCAAAACTAATTAATTAATCATTATTGTTCATTTTTCTTTTTATTCTTTCTTTTTTTTCTTTCAATGAAACCACATGGTATTCTTAAGTTTGCGAAAAACCTTTTAGCAACATTTCTTTTTTGATATTTAAGAATTTAATCAACAACTCGAAAATCCATGTTCGACCATTCATTATCTTTTACCCCTAACGTTTTCCTTTTAATTAAAATAACTTTTACCTATAAAGATAGCAATCTATACATTTTTAATCATTTTCTTACATTTAACATATCTTTTTTACCAATTCTGTACTCTGTCTTCCATCTTGAAACAATTTCCTTTTAATTAAAATAATTTTTATCTAAGATAGCAATCTATACATTTGTAATTCTTTTCTTACATTTAACATAACTTTTTACAATTCTGCACTCCATCGTCCATCTTGATAATAAAACTTGGCCATGTAATTTTTCTTATTTTAGTGAATTTATTACACATATTCACTCATGCAGTAATATAAATACACACACTTCTAAACAAAATACAAGAGCACAAATCTTATAACCCTTCTCTCTCTTCTGTTTTAATCTATTTTTATTTCCCCATTTAAAACACTCACACACACACACACAAAAGAAATAATCGAATTAATATCAATTCTGATTAAATATATATGTGTTCCCATATACAACCCTACTTTAGAACAGGGTTAGAACCCAGCCCTGTTATTATATATATATATATATATATGTGTGTGTGTGTGTGTGTGTATAGTATATTAAATGCAAACTTTTATTGTGCTTTTTAATTATTTTCATAGCTGTTTGGCTATCATTTTACTCCTTGGTTTCAGATATTGATTTGTAATGTAAAATTAAAATATTTAGTAGTAATTGATATCTCTGTTTATCTTGCCATTGTTTAGTTTGGGATTATGCTTTTGAATTGTATAATATGTTAAATATTAGTCATACATTGTACTTCATGGGATGAAGATGCTGACCCACTGTTCTTACTTTATTTTCCATGAGATGATTGTTGCCATTTTGAGATTTTATTACTATTGTAGATATTGTAGCTAGATACCAAGTGCGGATCATTATGGTGCATTTTTCTGTTTTTTATACGGTGAGACTGGGTCCACACATACATTTTTCCCTTGTGTATAAGCTTGGAATCCACAATTTCTTTGTTAGATTGTTTTACTCTGAGGAGCCATTGTCTTTGGTTATCCCTCATGTTGTTAGTGAATATTTTCCACGATAGAAGATGAAGTTAATAGTTTTCTTAGAATATGATGGCAATGATAAGTTAATTTTAAGGTAATCAATCCCTCAGGATGCATCTAATTGTTTACAATGCTTTAGGTTATGTATGGAAATGTCTATATTGTGCTACTGTGCTTTTCCAGTAGTCCACAAATAAATCAATATAGTTTTATTAATTTTAATTGCTTATATTAAATGCATAGCATTATAGGAATGCACCTATGCAATGTTAAATTATTTATTAATAACGGAAGGATATTCATCACTGGACTAAGAACTCGTTTAGATTTAATATTTGATTATTTTCGTGTGGACATTGAATTAATATTTTATATGTGTGTATATGATTTCTTGTGAATGTTTCATACCCTTTGGTAGTTTATTAAATAGTATATGACAGTTATTATTTTATTTATTGCGATGAACAGGGAATGTTTTGAAACAGAAATATTAGTTAGCTTATTGGTAAAGTTATTACTTAAATTATTGTTATTTCTTTCATTAAACTTTTGTTCAATGTAATATTAAACTTGGATAAAGTAGAGAAAAATCAACTTTATATTATAGCTATTCCATTTAACTTTTTTTTAAATGATCAAATTATTAGAATGTAAAAAAAAATATAATTTGGATAATTTGTCAATAAGATAACCTCATATTTGTAAGGATGACATCCTATTAAACAGAAATAGCGCTTGTGCAGGTCTATAGCTTTTAATATATTTTGTACAAATTTTTGTATGTTATATTTTATAATTAATAAATTTATTTGTTAATTATTTAACTCTAGTTTATGTGTGGTTTTCTATGCGCACAAGTTTTTTTGGTCCTGAATTTTTAAATATTAGAAATCTGGGTAAATCAGATAAACAAACTTTATGCAGATTCAAAAGTCTCAATGCTTTATATATATAAAAAAAAAACATTTTTTTAAAAAAAAAAATATTGATTTAATCTTACAATGGATTATTGAATACATCCTCAAGACTGCACATTATTTAGTTACTTGAGTAATAAAAGGATAAGGATCGAATATAATTCTTTATTGTGTTGTTAAGAGTAGTAGAAAGATATAAAAGATACCCAATTCTTTCTATTATCTTGAGCGATATCCTGAGTAAAAGGCTATCATTATTTAAAATTTGATACAATTATTTTTATGTCAACATTATTCAGATTAAACACTGTTCAAGTAATCATCATTGTCTTACAGTAGAATAGGAAACACTAGCTTATAAGAGACGTGTATGTCTCAAATAACCTATCAGTAGGTTAGTCACTTGTTTAGCAACACAATACAACAGGATAATTCTTAAAAATCAACAAAAGAACCCTGAGATTATTATACATTATTTTAATAATTATCAACTATTGTTCATATTATAACTTTGATAGTGACATGAGAATTCTCTTATTATAATTTAATGTACTATTATAAAAGAACTTTTCATTTTCATCTACAAGTCTAGAGTATATCAGATCATTAATAAATAATTAGAGATATATAAGATTTAGATAACACATAAGAAGCTATCCAAAAGTGTTACTTAAGTGAAAATATTTATAGCTTACAGAATGTGTTGTATGAAGGCAAAAATATATTTAAATTTTAAAATGTGTTTAGTTGAAAGTGAAGTTTTTCCTTCTTCCAAATTCATTTATTCATTTATACATTATTATTATTTTACAAAATTTACTTCTTTATATTAAATTCATATCTCTATAGCTAATTATTTGATACATAACCAACCACTAAACTTAGCCCACAGTTTTCAGTCCATAAGAGTCTCATCCACTATATTTACATATCATTATATGCTTTTTATCATTTTTATATTTCTTTCACTATATTTACTATATTATATTTCTTTTCAACATCTACCCTGTTACAAGGAAGTTAAATAGGATCTACCAACTGCCCTAGATAGGCATGAGTTCAATAAATTAGCTTCAATGTGTGACTATATACGAGGAGTGGTGTATATATATATATATATATATATATATATATATATATATATATATATATATATACACCACTCCTCGTATATAGTCACACATATGTAAGGGAGATAGATTTTGAATTTTTTTTTTAAAGAAAAAAAAGATATATAAATATTTGCTTTGGAATATATTTTAAAAAATATGTTATTAAAAGAATTGAGAAATACCATTAAACACAAATATATATTTTTTTATTATTATTAATTGTTTCAAATGTACATTTTTTTTGTGTTATCATGTCTTACTTTAATGAGGGTAACAAAAAGACTTTGCTGTATATACCTCTAGCAATTCTTTGTTAACCACTTTAAATTCCAAGAAGATGTAACTGAATGTACTGTGGACAAAAATGGCAAAAATAAAAAAAAAATGTTAAAATCATTCCAGAGAAAGAGAGACAGAAATGCTGATAAACTGTCTTCGGGAGATCAATTAATAATAGAGAAATTGTTTGAATTAGAAAGTGAAAGCCATGCTGACCAGAAGACATTTTGAGAAAGAAAAGTTCTATTAATATTTTTTGATATATCAATTTGTATGTCTATGGTCTCATTGTGGTTAATGAAATATCGAAATTCATTGAATTGACTCATTCATGTAGAAAAGGTATTTTAAAAGATAAATATAAAATGTCAACATTTATAATGTTGGGGTAAAAAACAAATATGTGTAAGGTAATCTCTCAGTGCTACAAATACATAGCTGTTCTGGCTTACTGCCTGCCCATATGAGAACCCTAAGGAACTTATATATGCAGCATAATATAAGCTAAAAAGAAAACAAAAGTGTTGAACCTAATATGCAAAGTAAGATTCCATTAAAAGATTTATTAATCACTATCATCATCATTCTTTTGCTTCGAATTAATATGACAAAATGGATCCTCATGCCAGACTTATGCCAATAGCAAATGCCTTTTTCCTTCCCAAAAATGCTTAGAATTGTTAACTCAGATTGACATAAACTTACCTAAGCAACTTATCCTTATTTAAATTCCAGGTTCCTGACGGACACTATAACTTTCTTTGCCGTAATTAAATGAACTTAAAATTGCCTATTGTTACCCTCAAAATGCTTATTCACTGTTAAAATATTAATTTAATCTGTAGTGTATAACTGTATTCTTTTTTCATCCTACTCAATATTTATGTGATCTATTATATATAGTAATTTTTTTTTTCTTTTATGTTTGATATTGATATGGGAATATATATATATATATATATATATATATATATATATATATATAAACAAAAACAAATTTTATATACATAAAACCTGCTAACGCTTGCATTTATGATCAATAGATGGAGCTTTATCAAGACCTCCAAAGTAGCATATTTTGTTTACATTAACATCATAGTCAATATTCACTGTCTCTTTCATTTTACTCCATCCTCAAATCAGCTGATTGCAAGCTGATTTGCTCTCATCAGTGAAGGATAGAAGTTAGAAACTAGACCTAAACACTAACTCCAAGTGTTTCTGCAAAAAGTTTCTATCAGTTTGCAAGCATGGAATTTTTTAGACACATAAATGTCTTCAAACTGAGCTTATCAAACCAGATAGCTATATGGGTCTGATATCAGTTCAGTTTCTCGATATAGTCAAAGCTTCTGCAATATATATATCATTGCAAGAAAACTTTAAAGATACATTTATAAAAAACAAAAACAAGTTTTATATATGTAAAACCTGCTATCTCTTGCATTTATGATCAATAGATGGAGCTTTACCAAGACCTCCAAAACAAGCATATTTTATTTACATAAATATCAGAGTCAATATTCACTGTCTCTTTCATTTTGCTCCACGTTCAGATCAGCTGATTTCAAGTTGATATGCTCTCATCAGTAAAGGATAGCAGTTAGAAACTAGACCTAAACACTAATTCCAAGTGTTTATGCAAAAAGTTTCTATCAGTTTCAAGCATGAATTTTTTAATGTTTTCTCACAATGATATATATTGCAGAAGCTTTGACTATGTGGAGAAACTGAACTGATATCAGACGAATATAGCTATCTGGTTTGATAAGCTGAGTTTGAAGACATTTACGTGTCCAAAAAATTCATGCTTGCAAATTGATAAAAACTTTTTGCATAAACACTTGGAGTTAGCATTTAGGTCTAGTTACTAACTCCTATCATTCACTGATGAGAGCAAATCAGCTTGAAATCAGCTGATCTGAGGGTGGAGCAAAATGAAAGAGACAGTGAATATTGACTCTGACGTTTATGTAAACAAAATATGCTCGTTTTGGAGGTCTTGGTAAAGCTTCATCTATTGATCATAAATACAAGCAATAGCACATTTTACGTATATAAAACTTGTTTTTGTTTTTCATAAATGTACCTTTAAAGTTTTTATGCAATGATATATAATGCAGAAGCTTTGACTATGTGGAGAAACTGAACTGATATCAGTCCCATATAGCTATCTGGTTTGATAAGCTGAGTTTGAAGACATTTACGTGTCTAAAAAATTCATGTTGCAAACTGATAGAAACGTTTTTCATAAATGCTTGGAGTTAATGTTTAGGTCTAGTTTCTAACTCTTATCTTTCACTGATGAGAGCAAATCATCTTGAAATCAGCTGATCTGAGGGTGGAGCAAAATGAAAGAGACAGTGAATATTGACTCTGATGTTTATGTAAACAAAATATGCTTGCTTTGAAGGTCTTGGTAAAGCTCCATCTATTGATCCTATATATATATATATATATATATATATATATATATATATATATATATATATATATATATATATATATATATATATATATATATATATATATATATATATTCTTTTATCTTATGAATACAAGATTTAATGAACTAATAAGAATAAAATTATGTACATATGTTGAAACTGAAATTATTTATAGATCATTAATGAATAGATTTATTGCTTATGTTTATCTATTTATTTTCCTGTCAAAATGCTTCTCAAAACTAACTACATTTACTCATCCATTTATCTAATCAGTTACTTAGCAAACAGTGTCATATGTTAGTTTTGTCACAAAGAGTTGCCCTAGTTCCCCTGAAAACAACTACTTTTGCTAATTGTTTAGTAATTTATATAATTTTTATATATCATAATTTTAGGAATGTAAAAAGTAATTCTTATTTATTCCCTTTGCTAAAAGAAAATCACCTGATAGTATTTAATTTCATTTTCTTCTGAAATATTTTTTGTTTTATCATAAACTTGTTATGCTCAGAGATTATAATTGGATGAAGGGTCAATTTTATAAATATTAGGCCAAGGTGCAAATTTTCCTAAATAATTTATTTAAAATTATTATTATGCTCTGATTATTTGGCAGCACTTTGAGTTTTCCTCCATTATAAATATCTGTGTACTAACATTTTATTAAAATGTTATTGTAAACTCACTGTGTTTAGCTGAAGAGTCTCTCATTTATACTCTCATTTTATTTATACTCTATTCTTTCTCTTCATCTCTTCTCTTTTTATTCATTCTTCTCCATTATCTCTTCCATTCTTCCTCTATTCTTATTTTCTTCATCTCTCTTCTTTTATCTCTCTCTTTCTATTATAATATCTTTCTCTCTATTCTCATTTCATATTTTCTCTTCTTTCACTCTCTTACTCTCATACACACTGTCTATTTGATAAGGTTGCAATATATTGTAATGGTGTAAAAAACAGAGCTGCTTCAATACTATTTAAAGATGCAGGCTGAGGGGGTTTGCACATCACCTACTCCTTCAGACTGCCACTAAGCAACTTACTTCCCAAGACCTCACTAGAATTTCTTCTCAATGTATGCCTGATGGTCAGGAAGAGACAAGACTTGGAGGGGGTATTTACATATAAGAAAGTGGTTTGTGAATGTATTAAAATAAAATAGAAATTTATTGTTTACAAAAGAATTATAATTTATTTTATACAAAAGAAAGAAAAACAAAGATCACTTTGTAAAGAGACGGTCAGTAGTCTCTCGGTCTGCCCAAGAGCATTAATGGATTAACAATAACTATATATATGCAGTAAACCTCAGTTTCATTTTACAAATTATCACATTTACTGTGCATATAGTGAAAGATTCAAGGAAATGAGAGAGATAGTGAAAGGCGTCATTCAGCGGTAGTAGAAAAAGAACAAAATCTTAACAAACAGATCACTACTAAAATTGATGTTCTTTTGGCTATGATAAAAACAGCCAGCAACTTAAATTTGTACCCCCTTTTTCTTTCCTTCCCCCCCTTTACCTCACCCACATCATCAGGTTTTTCTGTGTGGTGCTTTGAGTATAGAAGATAGCCAGGCTTAATAGAACAAATGTATTACTAAATATGTATTACTCAGAGATTCATTATTTTTTTTCTTTTCTTGGTAGGCAGGTTTTTCTGAGATATTTTTCCATATGAGGAATATAAAATGAAATGAGTCTGGATAGTGCTCTGACCCTAAAACATAGTAGGATGAGAAGGAACTCATTCACAGAGCATGATCCAGGTTCAGAACAGAGCATAATGCTTATGTCCAGTCATTGATAGATTTTACATATAATGATTTCCAGAATTTTATCCGAGATTTCCGAAGATAGGCCCACCAATATGGAGATTGAATTAATATACATTTATAAAGGTATTTCTGACTCCCCAAGTAATACACGAAAGATTAAGACGGAATAATAATCCATTTGTTTGTTTTTTAAATTAAGCCTGAATTAAATACTAATATCTAAATTCTCATGACACCAAAGCTCTAACAAAACTGAGCCAAAACTTTAGATTAAAAAAAAGAAATCCCCTTATATTTATCGATCTTTATATGATCGATTTAGATATTTATATTTATCAGCGGCTTAATAAAATATATTAGAATGCTATTTAACCAACTCTATCCACCTCTGTCAATAAAACTTCTTTAACATTTCTTGATTATATATATATATATATATATATAAAGCACTCTCTCCCGCATTTAAAATGTACAGATTATTTCAAATCTCTCCACTCTAAATAAAATGACTACATATATGTGCCCATTAAATTCAAAAATATTATTTCAATTATATATATATATATATATATATATATATATATATATAAATATATATTTTTGCTTTTTTCAATATATATATATATATATATATATATTATTGAAAAAAGCAAGAACATACTTTTTATTATAAAGATTAAAAATAAATCCTAGATATAATAAAATATTTCTATCTAATAACAAAATGATATATGACAATATCTGTAATATAGTCATATCATCATATCACATAAAAATAACATATAAAAGCTCTTTTCAGCAAATTTTTAATTTTTGCCCTTTTCAATATGTCTTAATTACTAAACTAACCTATATTGCATACATAGTGACATCTACTGGCTCTATATAAAATTAACACAAGCCTATAATTACACTTAAATATCTTTATATAGGTTATTTTTATAATTAAGACATAATGAAAAGGGCAAAAATTTAAAATTTGCTGAAAAGAGCTTTTAAATGTTATTTTTGTGTTATGATTATAAGACTATATTACAGTTATTGTTATATATCATTTTGTTGTTAGATAAAGATATTTTATTATATCTAGGATTTATTTTTAATTTGCAAAAGCAACATAAAGAATGTATTCCTTGTATTTTAAATCATAAAGTTTGTAGGAGAAAAGAAAATCAGTTTTCTTAAAGTGGTGTGATAATTTTATAAGAACTTCACAAATATGTGAAAAACTTTTAAATGCTTTCCTTGCTTGATGTCTAGCTAATTAGTCCACTGGAGTTTTGAAGATAATAGTTGAATCAAACATTTTCTCATCTAAATAATCAGCAATGTTAATACATAATATTTATAAAAAATACATTACTATACTATATAACATTGCTAATATTTATTTCGAATGCTTTGCATTATGCATTTCTTCAATTTAGCAAATCTAAATTTAAGGATTTATGGTATATTTACTGCTGTATTATGAATATTTGTCAGACTTTAGATCTATAAATATAATGATCAAAGAGCCATTAAATTATCAAATATTAATATTAGAATAAATTGATTTTACTTAGGATATCAATAATACAAGTATCATATATTTTGTAATTATATTATCAGTTACAATATATTTATGATATTATATTATATAATGAATATGTTTTCTGTCTACAAGTTCTTGCTGTCAAAATTCTTTTTCATATTCAAGAAAAAATTGGTCAAAAAGACAGCAGAATGACATTAATATTTAATTTAATTTATTTTAAAATAAAAGGTTGAATTTATTTGCGTTATGATTTTTGTACTGTGTTATAATGTGGACATATTAATATTGATGTTTACATGCTCTATATTTTAAAATATTAAAGGTTAAATTTATTCAGAAAAAATATGTTATCAAGAACATATTTTGAAATAGTATGTGTCTCTCTTAAAAATTTGAATAATTTATTTATGATAGTATATTATGTTGATGAAGCAGAATGAGCTAATGTATAATTCTATGATTTATTTTGGAATTTATTACCTAACATTATCAGAAACATATTTTCTGTGAATTAATTCATGTTGTCTATCATATTTTATATTGGTTAGCTGTTATAGAATTTTGTTATAGATAGTATAATTATTTTCTCTATGTTTTAGGAATGTTTTTATTTACCAATATATTTAAAAATGGTATATACTCTCCATAAATAATCTTGCTGGCTTAAATTTTCAAAGGAATAGGAGATTTCTAATTATTTATTGTTCTGCTATCATTTTATATGCTCATGACATATACTTTATAAGATTGAAGCAAAAATTTCTTTGTTATAATGTAATTCCTATTTAGTATATTTCCCCTGATACACATTGTCATTATTTTTATGGACTAGTAACAAAGTCCTAAATCATATACTAGATCTCAAAAGTAGGTTTGTCCTATGAGCAATGTCATCATACTTTTACTTTGTCATACTTTATGATTAGTGAAGATTGGATTTGTTTGTAGTGTTAATATATTTAATAAAGTATCAAAACTACCCCAAATCTAAAATTAAACCAGACCAGCATAAAAATAATATTAAAACACAACCTAAGGTTTCACTTCTACAAGCAGACTTCTCAAGTGTAAAGAACTACAAAAACCACACATTATATATACTATTAAAAACTACCCACAAATCCATTCACTTCCCATCCACCCTTAATATTAAAAGAACTCTTAAATAAGTTAATTGCTTCAGAATAATAAATTTTCAATAATAAAGACTCTTTAATTCTTCTTTTGATTTCATTTCTCTCAAAGAAGACAACCTTAGCTTCATCAAAATCAATAGTGTGGCTTTATTTGACATTTTATAGCCATGTTATCAAAATATTGATGAATTCTACATTACATCTAAGAACATTATTGATCAATATAAAATGTGAACAATACAATGAACATGTGTCAGTTCTATATTTGAGCTTTGTTATGATAAATAATTGGTTATAATATTTTTCAAAGTTTAATATGGACATAAATAAATAATATATATCTACCTTATGATGACTTAACTGATTGTTTGGTAAGCTGCTATTATTATTATTATTATTATTATTATTATTATTATTATTATTATTATTATTATTATTATTATTATTATTATTATTATTATTATTATTATTATTATTATTATTATTATTATTATTATTATTATTATTATTATTATCATCATCATCATCATCATCATCATCATCACCATCATAATCATTATTATTACTATGTATGCAAAATATTCATATAGGGGACTGTACTATAAGATTGCTATTATCATAGCATGAATGAGATAATAAACAATAGCTTTTGATAATGAAATAATACAAAATTTGCTTTAATATAATGTATTATTTTCATAATAGGATGGATTAATTTTGGTTTGATATTATGGATTATTTTGCTAATACAATGTATTTTATTTTAATAATACCGTATACCAGTTTTATTTGTTTTATTTTATTTTTTATTCTTCTGATAGACTTTACAGAATGCACAATGCAGACAAAAAGTTTTTCATTGAGAATCAAAAGAACCACAGATTCAGATATTCAAAAACTGTAAATGCAGTTGTAAGCCAATCAATTACTGTTGTGGCTAAACCAATGAAAATGCCACAGAACTAGCAACATGCATTGCTAGACTAAGTGTTTGCATGACCTTCCTGCTCAATCTCCTCTCAAAATCAACTGTCCTACCTGAACACCCACTGAAATCTCATGCCACAATGATGAAATAGACACTACTACACACATACCTTCTTTCTTATTTTCAAGACAAAAATAGAAAACAAGCCCTTAAATCATCGGTAGAAACCACAAAGTTAATTGGTTGGAAATTTACAATCATTTGGGTAAATATACTTTGATCACTGTCTGTAGATACTTTATTATTAAATGGAATAAAATTTAATTAAAAAAAACAAGTATAAAAATTTAAGCTGAAACTAGTCATTTATATTTCCTTATGTAAATATTATTCCTGATTTAAATATTAGATTCATATATTATATATGGCTGCTTAAATGAATGTTAATGTTTGGTTAAGTGTTATTTGGTGTGTTTTCTCTCTTTCTTGTCACTATGTCATCATTTATTTATAGTTATAAGTAATTCATATGTGATTAGTAAATGTGGTGAACCATAATTAAGAGTATGAGTTAGTTTGGATTTTGTCAAGGGCACACTGAATAAATAACATATTGTTGTTTGGCTATGGGGTTTGATCTTCAAAAAATGTGATTGTTTGGATGACAGTTGTTGTTTAGCACTGTATTTTTAATAATAAAAATAATAAAATATATGGTGTACTAGTCAGGAGCACTCATGACTTCTAACCTGTTTGCCCATTCTGCAAATATATAATACTATGAACAACACCTATATTGATACCACATAAATTCAATATTTTTGGGCCCATTGTTACATGTTTGTTACATGAGATCTTATCTTATGATGATCAGATATTGAGTAAACCCATGATATAATTTAAGATTTATATAAATACATTAATAAGATTCAAACACACTGGATTAGGTTTAAATATGAATAGTTATTATACAAAAATTTAAGATGATTATATATATATATATATATATATATATATATATATATATATATATATATATATATATATATATATATATATATATTATTTTGGGGTCTAAACCAGGTATTATCTTGCATTACAATCCGATATTACGATGGACTAGCATCCAACAATGTCAAGGTTAACTTTTAAAATTAACATCACTAGATTTCAAACAATGACATGACTGAGTTAACCTTGACAATGGCGGATGATAGTCCATCAAAATATCAGATTGTAATTGACAATAATACTGGGTTTATTCCCAAAAATAATCAATTATTTTCAGTTTTAGAGATAATCAGTCATGTGTGGTATTACAATACATAATGTGTATTTGGAAATCGAATTTTATTTAATTTACATGTTTATCTCGGTGACTGGTGGATATTTTATATATTGAAAAATCACATATATAGGTATGATAATAGTGTTTTGCTAGTTATATAAATTAGATAGTATGACCTTGGTATTATGATGGAGATTTATTTTGCATTTATAGCATTAATTTATAACACTTAAATATAATGTATTAGGATTCGAATATATACTAAAAAAGATATTTCTTATATATTCTCAACATTTAAATATCAAATTTTGGGAAACTCTATAAAATGGTACTGGCTTATTTAAAAAAGGGAGGGCAGCTTCAGAATGGTTCAATCTAAAACTGTAACATAAATTTTTGAAAGAGATAAATGTTTCATTATCATACATCATTACACTTTATTTTATTAAACAGGCTGGAAAACAAAATATATGAAATTGTGGTGCTAGCATATATGTCAGTGAACAAAAGTGGAGCTAAATTTTGGAGGATAAGGTGACCTCTTGATTGATGGAAAGGAGATGCATTTAAGTGATAGTCAGTAAAGAAAGATATGCTTCTGCCACAAAAATGTCAGGCTAATTTTTTTTACAATGTATATTTTCTTCACTCTCCACTCAATTACATTTTAAATTAACATTATAATTTGAAATGTATTTATATACTTATAACCTAAATCTACTTCATTTGCCTATGTTTTTTATTGTTAAGAAAAAAAATAAAATTGCATGAGCTTTATAATCTTTTAAGGAAATTTATGCAGGACTGTTTAACAAAGCCTATCATAGACTCTAAGTTCAAATTCTTTTCTAATTATATAAAAGTTAAGTTAAAATGGCATGTGTGTATGATTTATTATGCTGTATTTCAAACTACTACATGATGATAACTATGCATATTATTCCTGTTTATAAAATATTTTATTTAAAAAAATGAATGGATGGCTTACAAAGGACAGACCAATAATTAGTATTTATTCAATGTGTCCCTGATTTAAGTTGAGTAGAAGGAGAATAATGTTATATATTTATTATTTTCCTCAGTATGTGGACATGTCATAAAAGAAAAATATTGTTATCTAAGGAATTTCAAATTATCTGTGAACAATTAGCAGTGGACCAAAGAATTATATGCATGCTAACTTATGAAGATTATGGGAATCTAATGTTCTCTTGGAAGTCTGCTAAAGTTATTACTAAGTTGGACATTTCAAGAAGTAATAAATGGTCACTATCAAACAAATATGTAGCTGAAATTATCTATCCATTATCTCTGTTATTATAAAACATTATTACTTGCATGTTGTATTAGTGAGCTCAATTAGCTATTGGTAAGAATATTTGAGATTGTTTAATTAAATCTAAAATTGTGAATGTTTATCTTATAGGAATTTATTGCAATGTTTTACTAGAACATACTCATTTAAAATAATTATCCCTGTCTTTGTGTTATTCAGGAGACTTTATGTTAAAGGCTTTGCAAGTGAATTTTTTTAAGTTAAAGATGATAACTATTTTTTTGTTATTGATATATCATAGACATATAGATAGATTTATTTATTTATTTTGTGCTATTTCCTTGACTTCAAGAATGTCTTGGATAGCGTATTACAAGTTGCAATATGCCAGTAATTGATCATTATTTAAAATTAATTTCTTATCTGGGTTATATATATATGCTTTTCATGTGTTTTTCCTGAAGAGAGGTATTTCTTTATTTAATGTCTCAAAGTGGGAAATTGGGTTAGAGATTAGTAAATGTATGAATTAAATAAATATTGTTGTCAGAAATGGTGATACCGCATTGATGATAATTACTGTAATTTAAAAATCTAAAATGTAATAAACTAAAAGTTTATATTTTCAGTTCACCATTCCGTTTACAGTAACATTTGCATACTATATAATTTGAAATTATTTACAAGTTCTTATGCATATGTATGTGTGTCTGTCTTATACAGTTTATTTGTATATAATTAGTATTATTCATTTTTATAACTTTGTTTCTCTCTATTGTTTTCGGATAATGTTGTATGCTGAAAAAATTGAAAGAATTAGGGACCTATCTGTGCGTGAATTTATTTTCCAAGGGTTAGTATGAAATGTATTAAGTAGCTGTGAGAAAGAAATATAGTAGTGATTTGTTCTATATTGATTGGAATTGGGAACTCTCTCCATTAATATAGCTAAGTATTTGCCATGGGTGTAGTATATTTTTAGATTATGTATTTATGCATTATGAAGATATTTTATTAAGTTGAGTAATGTATTTCCTTTTTTATCCTGGTGGTGAGACTGAGTGAAACACCAATAGTATATCTTAAAATTAGGTGGGGAGTCATTCCTCATGTGCTTAACTTTTTTTGAATATATATTTTTGTTATCATAGAATCATAGCTATAAGTAATGTAGTTGATGGTTAAATAAATGGTAAGACTAAATTCTTTATGAATATTTAAAGCATAAATAGTGTTATATTCCTTGGTTAGTTTATGATATTATTCCTATTGTGACATTTATTTAGTAACTCATAAGTAAACCAACAAGATGTAAATATATTTATTCTATCTTAACCAGCTGTGGCATACACGTGATGCAAATAATCTTGCAGATATGAGAGTATAGTACTATTAAATTTATACATCAGGAATTAAAGATTGTAGATTATGTCATGTTAATTTACCACAAGCTTTAAATCATCTAATCATCAGAATGATTATTTTTTTTTATTTTGAATGTGTGAAAAGTATAGATAAATAAAACGATTAGTTGATTGAGTTATTTAAGGTTACCCTTTGACAGCCAAAGTTATTAATTTGCTTTATCCCAATAAATGATAGTGTGATCTCTCCAACTTGTATATTTGTGCCCATAATAATATATTTATTTACCCAGTGTTGTTTGCTAATAAAAGATGTTAGAGTTAATTAACAGCCGAAATATATTCGAAGTTAGAATATGAGGACAATATTTTATTTGTCTATTTAGGTCTTATAAATGCCTAATCAGTAAATAATAAAGTGAATAATAAAAAAAAGATATCAAATCCAGATAGGTAAATGTATTAGTAAATTTAAGAATTAGGACAAATAGTTCCAATGTAAACCAATTATATTTATTTTGATTTCAAAATGTAAATAAATGCTTTATTTATTCAAAACTTTGTCTCCAGTTGTTCTTATATGCATTCGTGTTCTAGTTTCCACATTCCACATATACATTACAACATAAATGCACTACTTTATAAATTTGATAATGAACATACTTAAATCTGATAATATTGTTCTCTTGATCCAAACATTATGTGAAATAATTTTACAACTTGGTAAACTTATGAAGAATGTTGAATAGTCAGTTGATTATTTAGACAATGATTTGAGATTAAAAGGTAGCCTGTTTCCTTCTGTATCTAATAGGTAGTCCAGTGAAACATTCTTCAACTCATTTTATTATTTTTTATTATAATAGTGACAAGTTATTGTATAATAGAATTTTTTTAATCAAATTGTATTTAAGATTCCCTGAGATCTTACTTCATAATTCCAACTTAATATTAATTTAGCTCTTTAAATTAAGATGTGCTAGATAGTAGAGTTATTTAATATCATGTTTTTCTTTTAAAGTTAATTGTAGCTAATATAAGACTCTATTTAGATGATGGAAGAAATAAAATTGAAATTATTGTTTATTAGTGTGAATAAATGAACCTTTATTGATTTGTATCCTCTGGATGATTAATAAATGAGGAATATAATCTATTTTAATGATCAATAGTATTTCATCCTTCGTTTATGTATATTCTATATGTTCTTGATTTTCTCCAACCCTCCACTGAGCTAAGCTATAAGTTTGGGCATACATAGAAGTGTCTCAATACTGATTTAAAGCAAAATAAAGTACTTAATTTATTCCATTCATTAATAAAATTGTGGCTCTGAGCATTTGTTTATATAATGTGTTAGATCTGTGTTAAGTGAGGTTTTTTTTTATATATATATATATATATATATATATATATATATATATATATATATATATATATATATATATATATATATATATATATATATATATATATATATATATATATATATACATACATACATACATATATAGAAGCATATTTTGTGGGTTCATCCATGTTAAAAAATTAAAATATTAATATAAGGACATTTCAATTTGATCACACACATCATCTACTGGGTGATAAAATGTAGAAAGATGGTTATAGAGGCGCTACAATCACTGATTTGAAAAAAAAATGTTAAAGTTCCAGCAATAACAAAAATGTTAAATTAAAAATTTAAACAAAAAAAAACTTTCTAAATAGGAGAAAGTTGGCAAGTATCATTTCAATTATTGATATAATCTGGTCTTTTAAGTATCTCAATGGCTTCTCTAATTTTGCACTGGTAGAGATTATCACATCTGTATATGATCCTTGACTATTAAAATCAATTTTATGACCTGAATCTATAGTATAGAGTGAGAATGCTGATAATAAAGAGTGTTGTTTAACTGTATTAGCATGTTCATCTGTTGTAACTCTAATGTGACAATTACTCATACCTATGTAAGTAGCTTTACAATTTTCACAAAAGATTTGATAAACACCATGAGATTCAAGATGGATTGAATCCTTAAGCTTGGTTATTATATTGCTGATCTTTTGATGAGTAGAAAATTCTGTATTTATTGCATTATAATATACATCCCACAGTGTCTGTGGTTTTTTTTTTACATAATCTTCACATCAGTGTTAGGAGAGATGAGCATGATAATGCAGTTAAACAACACTCATCATCATGAGCACTCTCACTTCATACTATAGATTCAGGTCATAAAAATGGATTTTTTTAGTAACAGGGTTATATCCACATGTGATAATCTATACCAGTGCAAAACTGGAGTAGCCATTGAGATAATTAAAATTCGAGATTGTATCAATCAGTGAGATGATACAAGCAAACTTCTTCCTATTTGGTAAGATTAAAAAAAAAAAAAAACATTCTTTTTTTTTTAACCAAATATACTTATATCTCTAAAGAAATAATTTATAAATATAAAATCTATTTGAATATTATATATATATATATATATATATATATATATATATATATATATATATATATATATATATATATATATATATATATATATGGAGAGAGAGAGAGAGAGAGAGAGAGAGAGAGAGAGAGAGAGAGAGAGAGAGAGAGAGAGAGAGTAAAATTCCAGATTTGAAGTTGAGTAATAAATAATTTTATATATATTTTATTATTAAATCTTAATGTCTATTGAACAATTGATATTTGAATTAAGCATGAACTTGTAACAAAACATGAGGAGATTTATTCATTCTCTTGTTATTAAGGGGAAGAAAAGAAAATCATTTCTCTTTAAATAACTTTTTCTTTTATCAATATTACTGTTCAACATTTGGAATTTAACTATTAATACTTCCAAATTAACATAATCTATGGATTAAAAAAATCTATAAGGAAAATATGTAAATTTTCTATTAATTTTTAAAAGGAATAGCAATATACAAGAAAAGAGCATTTATTTGAGTTTTGGAAACTATGTTATTCTAACATCTCATTATTTTTTTAAATATATATAAATTTAAAATAATTATATATATTAAGGATAAAAAAATGTGCAGTGAGTAGTATAATTATTATATCATAAAAGGTTTCAAAATCATCTTACATGTTATTTTGAAATATGAATTGAAAAGAACGTCTAATGATAATAGAAAAATGGAGATTAAGAACATCATCATTCAAAGAATATTTACTTTATATTATATCAATCAAGTCATTGGATATTATTAACACTTTATCAATTAAAGATAAATAAATAATCATTATTCCAATGGGTTAATATACTTTATAAAAGACCTTCATTAGGATTATGAACTATAGACTTCAACTCTGGAAAATAAGTTTTCTTTATTATTTATTTATATATATTATATTAATACTTATTTATTTATATATATTATATTAATACTTATATTATTTTAATTTTTTATTATTATGATTATTATCATTATTTTCATTTCAAATTTGGCATCACATCATTAAATTAAAAACTTTCCATATTTAAAATAATTAAAAAATAGAATCCTATCTGACCAACATTGTTTATTAATTAGTTATAATTTTATTTCATGTATTTCTTTTGTAAAATCATTTCCATTTATTTATTTATTTGTTCTTTAAGTTTTATTATGATTTCTGTTTTTCATTAAACTAGTTATATAAATATTAAACTTAAGTCAGGCGTGAATGGCTATATAGATTTGTAAAGTTATATTAGGGGAGGGTAATCTTAGGTTATTTGATTCGTAGTTTAATTAGATCAATGGATTGGATATATTGGTGTAATTAGTAGATGTAGTATGAGATTCGCTATGGGCAGAATCGCTATTATACACTGCACACTTCCGTTTTTCCTATGGTAAAGATTATAAGATGTAGAATGGTGTTTCTTTCGATGGAGTTTTTTTTATTGCTCTTCTTGTCTGATAGATGTAATATTCCTATCTGACAAGAAGCAGTTTCTTCTCTTAACCTAATTGTGCTGCCGTATTTGTATTACATTGAACTCATCAATATATCAGATGGATTGAAGTTTGGTTTGACTGCGGACCTTTGGCCTAAGGTTAAACAAGGATTGAATATTTTCTTTTCAAGTGCAAATCTATGTAGTCTATTCATACTCAACACTCTAAATAAAGATGCATTAAATTTAAGTTGGGTATAGACGCTTGCATGGGTTCGTGACCAGTTGATTATGTTTTTGGTTTTCATATTCAATCAAAATATATATAGACATTTGGTAAATACTGATACCTTACAGTGAGTATCTTAAATGTATTTATTCCGAAGTCTTTTAAGTTATTGGTGTTAATGCAAGCATCTTATGGTGAATGCTTTTGGGTTACTTATAAATTTCCCTCTGCAAGTGACGATATCAATGATTTTGTATTTTGATCGTTTATGTTTATTTTGAAATGTTTTTGACTGTGGAATCTATGTAACCGATCTATACTCAACATTTTTAAAGAAATCTGTGCGAACTAATAATAGTATAAAATTTAAAATGTAAATTAAAAATCTAAAATAAAAGTAAAAAAATGTTAAATGTTAAAGTAAACATATTAAAATAATAATGTTAAATCTTATATATATATATATATATATATATATATATATATATATATATATATATATATGTGTGTGTGTGTGTGTGTGTGTGTGTGTAAATAAATTTTTGTATGTTAATTACTGGCAGTGGTTTATTTTATTTATTTTTTAATATTGAAATATAATTAGATAAGATATGATATTATTAAATCTCTGCTCTCCCTGAGCTAGTGACATGGGCTAATGACCGGAATCAAAATTTATAAATAAAATAAAAAAAATTTTTTTGACTTACATATCTGCCTACTTTATAAATTTTTCTATGTTCAAATGCCTAGATAGCACTCTGTAGTGCAGATCACATTAAGATCATATTTCTCCAGATCGTTACAACTGGCCACCCAATTTGGGCTGATTTATTAATAAAAAACACATATACCCTGAGTAAATTTCTTTTTTCAAAATGAAATATTTTTATCTGTTACATAAAGTCGTATACTTTAAATCTTATAAAAGCACTGCCAGAAGAAATTGCGCATATATATTAAACATGAGAAAGTATAAATAATTTTAAAACTAATTTTTGTTAAAAAAAAACAAAAGAGTCAAAAGGTTGCAATAAATATGTTTTTTTTGTTTGTTGATATATATTATGCTTTAACGTGTATAGGTGCGCACAGCCATGAAAGTTTATGATCAAAATGCGGTACCTTACGATGAGTACCATTGGGAATTTACTTCAGTGTAATCCTATTTAAACATTTTAATCAGTCATAAATATGTTGGTGGTATTTATAATTCTGCTGGAAATATACACATATAAATCCATTATCTTTCAAAACATATTTAGTTCAATGCAACCTTTTTAAATAAATAATTTAAATAACTTGCTTGTCATGCATGTGTAAAAATAAAATGTATAAAAATAATAGAACTCTTGTGGAGAGGAGGTGTAGACATGGATGGTCCTTAGGAAAACAATAGACAACATTTTTTTTTGTATATAGTCTTTATACTAACCGAATGTTTTGTAAATTTTGTTAATCGTGTACCTTAATTACTAACCCTAAGTAAAATATTTTTTTCCCTTTGTTTTTAAGCAAGTTTACTGATATGTAACGGGCACATGCGTACATTACATTATTTTTTATTAGTAAACATAAAAAAAAAGTTCGCCAATAAAAAATTACTTTTTAAGAATTAAAAACTGAAGATTAAAAAATCATCTTAAACTCGCATATATATAAAATCGCACAGATAAATAATGATTAAAATAAAACTTTATTAATAAAAAGAGTAGTTTAAAACTAAATTTTCAGAAAAGATTTAGAGATAAAAATATATGTTTAAGTTTGAAAACAAATTAATTAATCTTTTGTAAAATGGAAATGATTATTTTAATTAGTAAACTAGACTTTGGGCATTTAAATGTATAAGCATCGATCAGATAGGAAAACAATAGAAACTTTTAGCAAATGAAATAAATCCATCGGAAAATCGGACCTCAACAAAAAGGTTTTCACCATCATGACATAATGTTGAGTTAATCCACAAAATTATTATAAAAGGAAAGATTGGAAAATAAATTAATTAGTTATTACAATGTGACAATATGTGTTAGGGTGGAGGTGAAGGAGAAGGGATTGAAAAGATGCACTCTTCAATCCTTTCAGTTTTGTTAAAAAAAAGAGAAATGACATCGTTATTTTTTCTACATTAAGGACCAACTAAACTAAAAGACCTCCGGATAAATAAATAAAAAACAACGGCAAACTCAAACAATCTATTTAGGACGGCATGGGAATTCATGTTCAAATGGCAAGCAACAGATAAAGATGAACTGTTTTAAACCATAAGAACTTTATAATTAATGAACATTAAATTAAAACTTTCCATATTTAAAATAATTAAGAAATAGAATCCTATCTGACCAACGTTATTTATTAATTAGTTATAATTTTATTTAATGTATTTCTTTTGTAAAATCATTTCCATTTATTTATTTATTTGTTCTTTAAGTTTTATTATGATATCTGTTTTTCATTAAACTAGTTATATAAATATTAAACTTAAGTTGGGCGTGTAAGGCTATATACATTTGTAAAGTTATATTAGGGGAGGGTAATCTTAGGTTATTCCTTTTGTAGTTGAATTAGATCAATTGGATTGGATATATTGGTGTAATTAGTAGATGTAGTATGAGATTCACTATGGGCAGAATCACTATTATATGCTGCACACTTCCATTTTGCCTATGGAAGTGATTATAGGACGTAGAATGCTGTTTCTTTTGATGGAGTTTTTTTTATTGCTCTTCTTGTCTGATAGATGTAATATTCCTATCTGACGAGAAGCAGTTTCTTCTCTTAACCTAATTGTGCTGCTGTATTCATATTACATTGAACACATCGATATATCAGATGGATTGAAGTTTGGTTTTACTGCAAACCTTTGGCCTAAAGGTTAAACAAAGATTGAGTATTTTCTTTTCAAATGCAAATCTATGTAGTCTATTCATACTTGACACTCTAAATAAAGATGCATTAAATTTAAGTTGGGTATAGACGCTTGCATGGGTTCGTGACCGGGTGATTATGTTTTTGGTTTTCATATTCAATCAAAATATATATAGACATTCGGTAAATACTGATACCTTATGGTGATTATCTAAAATGTATTTATTTGGATTTCTTTTAAGTTATTGGTGTTAATGCAAGCATCTTATGGTGAATGCTTTTGGGTTATTTATAAATTTACCTCTGCAATTGACGGTATCAATGATTTTGTATTTTGATCGTTTATGTTTATTTTGAAATGTTTTTGACCGTGGAATCTATGTAACCGATCTATACTCAACATTTTTAAACAAATCTGTGCGAACTAATAATAGTATAAAATTTAAAATGTAAATTAAAAATCTAAAATAAAAGTAAAAATAATGTTAAATGTTAAAGTAAACATATTAAAATAATAATGTTAAATCTTATATATATATATATATATATATATATATATATATGCGTAAATAATTTTTTGTATGTTAATTACTGGCAGTGGCTTATTTTATTTATTTTTTAATATTGAAATATAATTAGATACGATATGATATTATTGAATCTCTGCTCTCCCTGAGCTAGTGACATGGGCTAACGATCGGAATCAAAATTTATAAATAAAATAATTTTTTTTTTGAATTATGTATCTGCCTACTTTATAAATTTTTCTAGGTTCAAATGCCTAGATGGCGCCCTGTAGTGCAGATCACGTTAAGATCATATTTCTCCAGATCGTTACAATATATATATATATATATATATAGAGAGAGAGAGATCCAGGTAATTTGATTAAAATAAAATTGATAGATACTATGAAGAAATGGTTAATTTAAAATTTTTTAATAGAGTAGATTATTTAAAATGCTATCCTAATGATTTTACATCAGCTAAGGTGTTTGTGAATATTAAAACTCATAAAGATGGTTTTCCTTTAAGATTTAATTTTGATTTTACAGGTCGTGTTGTAGAGGGTATTACTAGATTCTTGAATAATTTTTAAAACAATTTGTTGATTTTGGTCATTATACAGTTTCTTCTTCTTTTGAGGCTTTTGATAAGATTAATAATTTTAAAATGGAAAGTAATTGGGTATTTGGAAGTTTAGGTATTGAAAATATGTATCAGTCTGTTAATAGGTTAAGCAGTATTGATGTTCTTTTGTCTGTATTGTTTAAGAAAAGTTCTTTATCAAAAAATAAAATTAAGGTAATTAAAGATTTGCTTTTGTTATTGGAAGATTCTATGTATTTTACTTATAAAGGTAATTTTTATAAGATTAAGGAAGGGTGGATATCAGATTATATTATTTCTCCTTTATTATGTTCAGTTTATATTAGTTATATGGAAGAGGAAATTATTATTAAAAAGAATTGTTTATATATAAAATTATTTGTCAGATATGTTGATGATTGTTTATTTGTAGTTGAGAATGACAAATTGAAGGAATTTGTAAATGAGTTTAATTGTTTTGATCCTTCTATAAAATTTGTGTTAGAAGGAGGGGGGTTAGATTTTGGTAAGTTAAAATTTTTAGATCTTTTGGTGATTAGAAATGTAGAAACTAATTGTTTATTGTGCAGTCATTTAGTTAAAAGTAAAGAATTAAGGTCTATAATTAAACCTGATAGCCATCAATCTGTATCTCATAAAGCAGCTGCTTTAAGGAATTATTGTCATAGGAATATTAATTTAAATAATTCTAGTGGGGTAGCTTTGTTTCACAAATATCAATTTTATAAAGATTACTTGAGTGTTGGATACTTTGATAAATTTGTTAAAAGTATTTTATTTAATAGTAATATTTGTAAGGATGTAAAGGTTAAAGAAAATATGATTTTATTTCTTTGCCATTTAAATTGTCTCCTTATAAAATTGTTTGTAGAAATAGTAAATGGTTTGGGAATAAGAAAATTGCTTGGAAAAGCGGTGTTACATTGAATAATTTATTAAATAATACAAAAGAATTTTTGATAGAAAGACTATTCCTGGTGTAGTATATTTTATTCCTTGTTTATTTTGTAAGAAGGTTTACATAGGTCAGAATAGTTTGAGTTTAAATGAAAGATTAAAGGTTCATAAAAGTAGAGTTAAAAATAGATATCTTAGTTCTGCTTTGTATGTCCATGAAAAAGATATAGGTCACACTATTGATTTTTATGAAGCTAAGGTTGTCTTCTTTGAGAGAAATGAAATCAAAAGAAGAATTAAAGAGTCTTTATTATTGAAAATTTATTATTCTGAAGCAATTAACTTATTTAAGAGTTCGTTTAATATTAAGGGTGGATGGGAAGTGAATGGATTTGTGGGTACTTTTTAATATTATATATATTGTGTAGTTTTTGGCAGTTCTTTACACTTGAGAAGTCTGCTTGTAGCAGTGATGCTGGTCTGGTTTAGTTTTGGATTTGGGGTAGTTTTGGTTTTATATTGACTAGTTTAGCTTTATGCTTGTAATGTTTATATATATATATATATATATATATATAATTCATCATATATATATATATATATATATATATATATGATGAAGCCAAAATTGTATGCAAGAGAGTGGCCATAGCACAGTTAACATATGGTAACGATGTGTTATGTGTTTATAAAAAAGGGGTTAGATCATTTAGAAGTGTACACAAACAAATAGAAAGACATGCATATGCATTATATGCAGATGTGTGTACAGCAAAGGAAACAATTCACACAGAAAAGGTGTTTTGAAGTTTTTATATTAAGAGTTGAAAAAAATGAAAATGGTCAATAGATTGCAATTTATGGATAATAAGATAATAAGTAAAATTGTATCTAATTGCATTATGAATAAAAGATAGGCAACAAAATGGGAGAGAAACATAGTATAGTATGTGGAAGATTTGAATAAAAAAGTTATGGAAGTGTGATATAGAAAATATTAGTCATCTACTAAATGAAGCTAAATGCCTGAAAACAGAAAAGATAAAAATAATGAAGTTGTGGAAGAAGAAATATAAACTAGAGATTATACAAAAAGTGTAGTCTTGACTTTTTATGCTGAATTTGAAAAAAAAAAAAAGATGATATGGATTTAGATATAAAGGGCATGGACTTGACAACAATTATATTGTGGAAATGGGGTGAGTCAGAATAGAGAAGAAAATGGAAAAACATTAGAGAGGGGGTTGAAAAAGAAGGGAAAGTGGCTAACAAGTTTCTCAAAACATAATGGCTGGGGGACACCTGACTCCAAAAAAAAAAGCAGTCAAAGTCCATCACATGACATCGTTGATTAGTAATTTTTTTTTTCTATTTCAGCGTTCACTATTCATTATGATATTTTAAGATATAGATAAACAAATGAAATAAAAACTAGTGCACTCTAAAATACTTTCTACGTGAATTATTTTTTTTATATGCTACTTTGCTAATTTGCGATTTTTTAATAAATTACATACATCGAAATAAAATAATATATTTAATAAAAGAAAGTCAATGACTTGGATATAAATTTATTATTATATGTATTACTATTTCTTCTTTTGTTCTTCATTTGATTTCTCTTTTTTCTTTTTTTATATTATTTTCTCCACTCTATTCCTTTTTTTTTTTTCGTTTTATTACAAATCCCTATTTATACCTGTTATATTTACTTATCAACCTCATGAGAAACAATATTGTTTTTATTATCAAACTCTTCATTCATGCATGGGAGTTCTTTTAACTATAAGGAGGAGTTATTAAATAATTTTACAAATATATGTATATTAAACAAAATATATATTATCTTGAAAAGTTTTTTTTTATTTCATTAGTGTTTATGTATTTTCATAAGTCATAATTATGATTAATACAAAATAATTGAATCCAGAAAAAAAAATAAAGCAATAACATTAATAATAACGATGATAATGCTGATAATAATTTTTACAATAATAATATTTATAAAATTATGCATGTAAACAATGTATTATTTTTAATATAAATATTTTATTTCAACATTATACAGTGTAAAACAAATACATTTATGGTAAAATTTAATTCATCAATTATCTAGTTTCCTGCCATTACAGCTTGAATCCAACTAAGAAATGGATAGATTCTTATAAAAAATGCTGGATCTAATGCATTTTCACATCGTTGATCACCACCCATGTGCACACCAAGAACATAATTTATTCCATTAATCTTGGCCACTAGAGGACCTCCCGAATCACCCTAAAATAATAAAAAATGTAATGTATGTTAATCACACAAGGTTAGATGTTTAAGCCATGTTTTTTTTTTTTTACTAATAGACATACTTAACTACAACCTGTATAAAATATAACTACAACATTTCAAATGACATCCTTTTATTTTTATTTTAATTACTGACGTCTGTCTCAGTATCTTTCTAACCACTTTGCAAAAATCAATTTACGTTTGAATTTATTTCATGTTGTTTAAATTTCATAATTATCATCTCATTCAGCAGTAGGTCTTAATCCTAGTGGTCAAGAAATGTCCAGTACATTTTTGAAACGTCTTTAAATGACAACTGATTTTGTTTCCTTTCAAACATAATATAACCAATTTTGTATATGCCAAATATTTAAAAAAAAAAACACCTGTTACTGAGAAAGCAACTAGTTAAATTTTTCAAATCTAGCAATCATCCAATTGTAAAAAAAAAAAAAGATATACATGTTAACTTAATGCAATTAAAAAATATTTTATTTGAATTACTCACTTTATTTTTTATTTTTTGTATAAATAATTTACGGATTATTAGTAATATTATTTAAAAAAATGATTTGGCTATATAATGTAATTGCATCAATATGAATAATTGTATTCTTTTTATTTACCGTTGTCGAAAAAAGCGTTATAATAAGATTGATACTGATACAAACGATGTATGTGAATTCCTGCCACCTAAATAAAACATACGTGCCACTTAAAAACACTGATTTAAAATAAACTTAAAATAATGTTTATTGGTAAATGTTGACCATATTATTAAACGGTATGAAGTGTTAATCGTTTATACTTCTCATATAAAAAAATAACATACATAGTATGAGTGTTTATACTGATTAATAGAGAATATTAATATTTCTATAACTATTTTATGTCTAAACGCTTTTGCTAACTTATGACGTTCTCATATTCTTATCAAGATACAGTTGGAAAATTATAGAAAGATGAGTATGTATGTGTGAAAAGTTATGGAAAATCAAATTTATTTACATTACAATGTTAATTAATTAGATCAGAATTTCCATTATTGGGGAGAGGGAAGGAATATTCTTCGTGATTGATAGCATTAATGTTGTAGGATATATAGGATGTTTCTCTGATTTCCCTTTTTGAATGATTCTTTCCATGTATTAAATAGTTACAGAAAAAGAATAAAATATTACCCTGTGACCTTTTGTGTCCTAAGAAGGTAGAGCTGCGTATGGTTTATCTGAAGTGCTTTATATAGATAATGATGCCATGTAAGACATGCAGATAAGGATGTTATATATATATATATATATTGTAACAGTAATAACTTTATTTTAACAGTTGGTTAAATAAACAGTTAACAATTAAATAATAAAAAAAAGCAATAAAATTTTTATTTAGATCAAATTGAAGACAGCTAATGGGTGGATGTCAACATGATCGAATGGTTGAACATATTTTATTTTTAATTGGTAAGTAACTTCTAATCATGAGTGATTATCAAATTGTGTATGCATAACAACAATTTCCTGATAGCTACCCCCTCTTTAACTAATAAGTTATTGCATTAATAAATAAATAACTAGTTTGGTTGAGATAAAAAATAACAAACAATAAATTTTTAACAATAAAATGTAACTTTAATAAAATAATATTATATGATAATAATGATAAAAATATATTTACAATTAAGAAACAAATATAATGATGACGTGTGATGTCCAAAATAAATCACTGTAAGTTTCAATATATTTATGGATGACTATAGACACTTCAGTGAATTGAATTTGACATCTTTGTGAGTTTATATTTACATTTTCTGTACATAAACATGGGGACATACCTATTTACCATTGAATTTTAATATTTTGGGAAAATATAAAGGTTTAGCTTCTTTTGGTTCCATCTGAGGTAGTTTTCTTATGGGAATTTACATTGCAGTATTATTCTGATCATTATAAAACAAGAACATTCACGAGTTAATTTATAAAAATATGTTCTCATGGAAAAATATCTTTAGATTTTATTTTTTCACAATTAACTGTCAAATAGTTATTCAACATTCCATAGAGATGAATACATTTCCATAATCAATATTAAAGTTTAAGGAATATTTGTGTCTATAGCTGTAAATTGAGCCGCAATACTTTAAAGGTCAGGAAAAGCATCCTGGAGGATTATATATCCTATTAACAGCATGATATTAATTAGAAATTTTTATAAAATTTTTATGATTTTTTGACAGTAAAAGATATTACAATAAAGTATGTTACAATAATTTTCTCAGTTTTTTTTGAAAAGTAGATGACTTTGGAAATATGTTGGTTACCATAACAACAATTTTGTTTTTTTTTAAAAAAAAACAAAAAAAAAAAAAACATTATTATTAAAAAATAAAATAATACCACATTTTATCTTGACACATATTTTTTTAAATTTTTTAAAAGTAATTTTAAATTTATTCTAGTTGCATGACATTATTATTTTGTTATACATAATAACCAAAGGTATTTGCATTAATGCTGTACCTGTAAACTTAAATATGAGGTTTACATTTGCCCCTCCTCTATTTGAACTAAAATAGAATTGATTCAGCCATCAATACTGCTTGATTTTATTTCTACATAAAAGACAATATCTTTCAAATTTGCAATTATATCACACTTAATTATATTTATTTAAAAGCAGACCTAGAAGTAGGTATGAACATGACAAGTGATGTCATCTATACAAATTCAGTACATTGGTATTGATATAACAGAAAATGCTCATTAATTGAAATAAAATATATTTGACCTGTTCATTTGTTTGCAATGTTGAATGTGGCAAATAAATCTCCCACTGACAAAGAGTGTATAATAAAATATAAATAATAAGACAGCTATTATGTGCATGAATATAATATCAACCAAACCATATAATAAAAAAAAAAACATTTAAATAAAGACTTTCAATTCTATGAGACATAATAGCTTACAAACATCTAACTATTCTTGATTTAACTTTTAGACTTAGAAGCTGATAAATATAAAACTATGCCTAGCTCACTTTTAAGACTTAGAGCTGATAAATATATGACTATGTATGGCTCACATTAGATAATTAAAGGCTGATAAAAATAAAAATAATATGGTTGGAAACAATGATGAGATAAAAATTCTGAAGTATCAAGCAAATTTGACAACCTCAAAACAATGAATTGCTTTTCATTCACCATAAACACAAAAAGCAGTGTTATCAACAATTAATAAACTCGTAAAATGTATGCTGGTTTCTAAGAATATAGTATTTTCCTATACATGCTTACACAACAATGCACATACTAGAGTGATATCACTGAGTTATGATCTCTGATATCTTTCTTTAACAATACATTTATTGACATTCTTGGAAAGTAGAGTATGAAATTTATATATTTGCTTGATTAATTATGAGACAAATAATTCTAACTTCTATCAAACATTTAAAGTATCAAGACAATACTTTTATATTATATTAATAACTCTTCAATATTGAATGGAATATCACTTTTATACTGAGTTCTTTTGCCATGAATTATTTAAACTATGGCTTTAGCATTTCAACAATGCATTTCACTTTTTTAAAAAACTAGTCATTTTTGTCCAATGTTCAGAAGTATCTATTTTCTATATGTACCATAAATTATTTATCCATTTTCTTCTATCAAGTAGCCATTAACAAATCTAGAGTCAACAATTAGAAGGTCATCCTTATTATTTGCCTAAGCTCCAAATTTCTCTTTTCTGGTCCTCTAAATGTTAACCTGGGTGGTTTTCTTGTAGTATTCTTGAATACCTTACTAAACAATACTTTTATCTTTGACTTTATTAAAGTTAAAAACATGGTCACTTAAGGGTTCTACTAATGAACTTACAAAATGTATTTCTTGTGACGGATTATTAACTATTCCATGGTGAACATTCTGCTATAAAATATATTACTCACCTGTAACACTAGTTCACCTTACAATATGAAACTCTGAATATTTAGACGAATAATAGACAGACACATTAATCACACATCAGCCAAATTAAAACCAATAATAATGATAATATTTATTATAATTAAATGAAAATAATGACAGCATAAGATTAATTAATATTGTTTCTATTAATAACTTGAGAGAAAATTTGATTCTTGGCAGATTCGATAGTTAAGTAGACCCACCATTTCAATTACTTCAATAAGATTAAAATAATTTTTAACTGCATTTGGTATAAAATAGGGTGTATAATGTATATGGGAATGACTTTTAATAGGAAAAAAATAGTCAATTTATTTTAGTGAAATCTTAGATGTATGTGCTACAATATATAAACCACCGAATGATTAGAGGTAAAAATAATATGATTATTCAATATAAGAGAGACATGAAAAGTACTTTCTATGTATGCCATGAAAAGAACAAGTGAGTCGATGATTCAATGATTGGTAGCCCTAGTCTAAAATAATATGAGCTTGAATGAAATGCCAAGGTCAGATGTTCCAAAGAATTATCTATAGCGATAATAACTAACAAGAAAGTAGAGTAGCTATGCCAAAACTATGCTACTATGGAGAAAATAGACTTCACCTAAAGCAGTAGAATACCCGAATAACCAGAGAAAATACCATAATAATATCGACTGGCTAGATACATAGCTATGATCGGTTGAAAAAAAGAAACACTTTAATATAATTGTAGAATTCATATGAATGTTTTAAGTCTCCACACACAAGTAAAGGCAATTTTATATAAGGCAAATTATGTACAAGTTTAATATCCTTTTAGCAAATTCAAATCACACGTATATAAATGATTAATGCTATTGAAAAGAAAGGATTAATCTTAAACATTATTGCAATTTTCTTTAAACGATTTTGACGACTGATTAGACTTTAGCCTTGTTTTATTAAAAGAAGAGAAAGAAGAAACACTTAAGAGAGGAGGGAATAGGAATCAAACAATTCTACAATAATAATAAGACATCTCATTATGAACTGTCATAACTATCAATGCAAGAAAAAATCAGAATTATATATTTTAAACATCATAAATTCTAATTTAATTTGACCTGTAAAAGAAATAGTAACACATACGTGACAATATATATATATATATATATTTTTATAATAAAAAAAAAAAAATATATATATATATATATATATATATATATATATATATATATATTAAATCTTATATTATGGTCAAAAAACAAATAAATTACATTTACAAAGGAAAAACACATATAACAGTTTTTGTTTTTAAGGTATATAAAAGATCATATTATCTCTAAGGATCAATACAGAGACTTCAGACCACTCAAAGAAGTATGGAGAGATGTATGTTGGGAGTAACAAGAAGAGATCGAAAATGCAATGTATGGGTAAGAGAACAAACAGGTGTTACTGACCTCATTGAAAAAATTAAAAGATTGAAGTGGAGTTGGGCTGGACATATTGCTAGAAGAGATGATAATAGATGGACAATTGAAATTTTAAACTGGATTCCAAGAGATTGTAAAAGACCCAGAAGGAGACCACATGTAAGATGGATGGATAAAATAATAAAATGTGTAGGGGTGATGTGGAGAAGAGAAGCTAAAGATCGGAGAAGATGGATTAAACTTGGAGAGACCTTCATCCTGCAGTGGATTGATAATGGTTGATAATGATTGATGATTGATTGATGATTATCTCTAAGTCATTTATGCTTGTTACTTTAGATTTCTGCAATTTATTGAAGAGATATCTAGTTACCTTTGTCTATATTTTAGTTGTAGTTGCCTGATGGTCTGCTGAGTCTTCTTTGTAGGTTGGCTTTAGGAAGTCAACTCGTTCAAAGATGTGCGATTTGTCAACGTGCTGCATGATCTAGGCATTAACTTAGAGCACAGATTTTGACTTAATGAAGTGTTTGCTATGCATATTTTGAGGAACACTTCTAGAAAAAAAAGGTCAGTTCATTATATGTGAAACTATCAGCAGTTTGTCTCAAACTGTTGTTGGAGTAATCGCTAATATGAAGTAAACAACTAGTAAGAGGCTTGAATTGTTGCACAAAACAAAGACTATCAGTGTCTGGATTATAATCTTGACTAGTTGGAGAATGGATTATCGAATGTTGGAATTAGTGAATCTAAAGAATGACTGTAATAAAATCCAATCATTTAATCTACTGATTCAATATTTAATAGAATATACTGACATAATCTATAATCATAGAAAGTAATGAGATTTTATACATACTTCATTTATTGTCTCTGACACTATTTTATTTAGTATTTTTTTAATGAAGACATTCCTGTAATTATTTTATTAATAATTAAACTTGGTTGGAGTGCTTTTGGTAGAAATAACTTGATATTAAAAGGAAATATGCCTATGTGTTTGAAAAGAAAGGTTTTTAACAAATGTGTTTTACCAGTTCTTACTTATGGATCTGAGACTTGGACACTTAATAGAAGATCAATACAGAGACTTCAGACCACTCAAAGAAGTATGGAAAGATGTATGTTGGTAGTAACAAGAAGAGAACGAAAACGCAATGTGTGGGTAAGAGAACAAACAGGTGTTACTGACCTCATTGAAAAAATTAAAAGATTGAAGTGGAGTTGGGCTGGACATATTGCTAGAAGAGATGATAATAGATGGACAATTAAAATTTTAAACTGGATTCCAAGAGATTGTAAAAGACCCAGAAGGAGACCACATGTAAGATGGATGGATGAAATAAGAAAATGTGTAGGGGTGAGGTGGAGAAGAGAAGCTAAAGATCGGAGAAGATGGATTAAACTTGGAGAGACCTTCATCCTGCAGTGGATTGATAATGGTTGATAATGATGATGATGATGACTTAATTAATTATGTTTACATTCTAAACCAATTACTTTCGTTATATGTCTTTTCTGATCAATACTTAACTTTTTATTATAAGAGATTACAATTTTATTCATAGCTTAAAAGATTTCCACAAAGTTTTAAAAAAATAACTTTGAACAAAAGATGAGATTTATTTACAAAGTTTACATTTTTGAGTGGAAAAAATGGCATTACTTTTATTAACCAAATTTTTTCTACAGATTCATGTGTGTATTCATATATACATATGACCGCACTTTTACCACTCATGTTTAATATAAAATTAAATGAGCGAAACTTTTTAATTAATTTGAATTAGAAATTTTAACTGAAATCCCTATTCTTCTACACATATAAATTTGAGATGTAACAAAGCATTTATTTCAAAGGCCTTTTATACCATGGGGAAAATGTAATTTTTTTTTTAATTTATTTTAAATTTTAAACATTTAAAAATTTGAATATACATTGAAATTAAAATTTGCAGACCATTTGCCTTGTAGTCTGTCGATTGGATTTTACTACTCTCAACAAACTCTTTAGTTTTATTGTCCATTTACAGTATATCAGGCTCTTTTTGCCTGTTGACCTGTATCTGAAGATTGTTTTTTTTTTCTTTTTAACTATTTTATCTTAAAGATTTTTTAATTTAATCTTACCCAGAATTTTGTCCCTATTATAGTATGTGATACATTTAAAAATGCATTGATACTTTTAACATAAACGTTCTCTTTCCTTGTTTGTAGAAAACCAATACTCATAACTCTCTATCCAAATTTGTACTCTTATGAGGTAACTTTCTATAATCACTTTGTCTAAATTCTTTGTGTTAGATTACTGACATACGCGTTAATACGTGAAAATATTACCACACTTGTCTATCTTGCTTATTCCGCAGTTTTTTAACCATACCTATCAACCTTTTCAAGAATTCCATAGAACTATTAAGTTCTATATCATGTACTTTTCTTTTCTTGTGATCGGTATTATAGCTGAAGAACTGAAACTAACTGGAAAAACTCATGCCTATTCATTCATTGTACGTTATAAACCTTCTTTTGGCATAGCAAAGGTCACTGTTACACTTTAAGAAAGCCTGGGATTCTTTTTTGTGTTCTTTTTTTTATTATTTCTAGGTTCTATTTTTTCTATTTTTTACTTAAAAACCTTTATTATTATTTCTGTAATAACAACTTTTTTATCTGCTGTCTCTTGTACTTTCTAATCTTTAACGCTCTGTAATTTGACTAGCATCTTCTGTCACTTTCTTTACATTTATATTTACTTAACGTCTTTATTTAATTGTTTTTATGCCTTCTCATTATTGCCTATCTTACCCATGATCACTTGCCTTATTTCTTTCAATTTTAACAGTATTATCTTGAGATTTTGTTTACCTTTCCAATTAAATACTGTTGACTTATCATCATATGGAACAACATTTCCATGCTTTGTTGAATAGGTCTGGCTTCATTTTTGAAAATGAAAGTCAATACATCTATTTCAAATTAAACTTTACTATTTCAAAACAAAAATATTAATCTTACTTATTTTCTCATTAACTCTAACGTTTTTCTATACTTTATTTATACTTGAAATTTACATTCTTATGATCAAGTATGATAGTTTTTGTCTATGATTATTTTTTATTAATATCAATTCATTAATGATGAATCCAACTCTAAACTACCCTCCATTTCCAAACATATCATTCTCAGCAATGAGTGACCTTTTTTTTTTCAATTTCTATTTTTTTCCAACCTACTCTTCATGTTTTCTAACAATTGTTTAAACAAAATCTACAATGAGTTTAATCTCAAGCTGAATAATGGTTGTGTTATTTCAATAAAATATGTTATATACTGGATATACCTGCATTTAGAATATCATCAGTTCATGACATCACTTGGCTATTTAATGAACCTAGAAAATTTACTTTGTTTGACTGAGTATTCAGTAACAATGATGAACATCCTGATATAAAATAAATTAGCTGCTTCTGACACTACCTCAGCTTAGATAATAAGACTCCAAATTATTAAACAATTAATACACCATCAAAATCACATGATTACCATTTCTTATGCTTATACAAACTGTTTTTCACAGTTGCAAAATTATCCATGGAATAGTGTCATGTAATGCATGCACAGTGATCAATGGATGTAGGAAACTTTGTGCAAAATATCCCTATTTAGTAGGCATCAGATAGGAATTTATGAACAAACCTTCCTGAATCCCTTGAATACTCTGATGTGCACTAAGTGGTGCTACTGTATTGGGATTTTATGCACAAACCTATCTACAACCATTGATTAATCTGGCTTGCAATAAGTGGTGCTTCTGTGTGGAGAGTTTTGCCTCTGTAATAAACATTTTATAGACACAGTTAACAAACAACCAAATTAACAGTAACGATAATGTTTTTTTTTTTTAATAATTAAATGAAAATAATGAAATCATAAGTCTACTTAACATTGAGTCTATGAATGTCTTAAAAGAATGCTTGATTCTTTGCAACTTTGAAAGTTAAATTGACTTCCCCATTCAATCATATTATACAGATGAAAGTAATCTTTTAACAGTCTTTTTATATAAAAAAGGATGGATAATTTATGTGTCAATAACTTTTAATAGGGAAAAAAACAGTGGACGCTTACACATACATATACCAACAATAAAGATGTATGTGCGTGTGTGATTATATTTAACCCATGAAATAATTATAGGAAAAATAATATGGAATATTCAATATACAAGAGAAATTATAAGCACATTCTAAAATATCATGTTGTAAACAAGTCATTTGATGATTCAATGATTCGCATCCCGTGTTTAAAAAAATAGAACCTTGCCCAAAATGTTACAGTGAAAGACTCCAAAGAATGTGTCAATATGTAGTGATAATAAACAAAGTGTGTGTAAAAGCTATGCCAAATCTAGGCTATGACTGAATAACATGCACATACGGCAGTAGACTATCAAGACAACCAGAGAAAACACATTAATAATTTAAACCCATTATATATGTAGCTATGACCTGTGAAAGACAGAAGAGTCCTTTAAAATAAAAATGGTATTCATTTGGATGTTTTAAGCCTACATAAAGGTAGATGAAGTACAGCATTAATTGTTTAGAAAAGTCAAATCACACATATATAAAATAAATTGATTAACACTAATTAATAGAAAAGGTTAATTTTATATAATGTTACACTTTTCAATAAAAGATTTTGCAGATTTATTAAACTTTAGTCTTGCTTGCTTAAAGGAACGTCATGTTTTAAATCTTTTAAGAGAAGAGGAAAGAAGAATTGTGCTATTCTATAATAATGAAAATAATTTATTAAGCACTATTAACACTCTTAATGTAAGAAAAATATTTTTGGGAGTTATATTTTTTTGAACATCATGAATTTTAAATTAAACTGTACTCTAAAAAAAAAAAAACAGTAAAACATTCATACATTGTGGGAAGGTTGGCCTTTCAAAGTATTAGTTGACAAAGATTACTAGGAAAATCGAAAACTTTCATAAGTGGATAAATTTTTTAATTATCTAATTACTTTATTTATAAATATTTATTTATGTAATTGCATATATATATATATATATTAAATACAGTAAAATTCACATAAAATAGTTATTTTATTAGAAGTACTTTTGAATATAAATCTTGTAGTCGTTATCAATTATATAACATTGAATAATCAAAACAAAGCATTCTTTCAAAATACCCATAGATCAATTTAGTATAATAACAGAATTGCAGAGAACTAAACTAAATTGAATTTCTTCATCATTGTTGCTTTATCTTCCATAAATTTATTGAAGAAATTGATACCTTAGTCAGGAATTGTTAGTGGGGTATTAATAATTGTAATGAATTATATGTCATAGGTTTGGCTTGTCACACACAGCAAAGAGATGCAGCATCTGGACAACAATCCTGTTTAGGGGAAGAATGAATAGAGGCATGAGTGAATGACTAAATCCAAAAAATCTAAAGAATGACTAATGGAATATACTATCTCAATCTTTAATATAATCTACTTGCCCAATGTATAACAATAGAAAGCAAAGAGATTTTATACCTATTTGATATATTATTCTCCAACACATTGTTTTTTTGAATTTTCAAGATTAACGTCATAAAATAGCCAGGTTTTTAATCAAAACATTCTTGCAATTATTTCAAATATAATCCACATTATAACAATAAATAATTGAATATATAACATGATATTGCTTTTAAACCAGATTATTAATTAATTATTTTTACATTCCATACTAATTATTTTCATTACATAGTTTCTTTGAACAATGCTTATATTACTACTATAAATAAGGTTACATTTTTATTCCTACATTAAGCATTGTCTTAAGAAGTTTTAAAAAAAATATTATTATACAAAAATAGATTTATTTTCAAATTTACTTTTTTGAGGAAAAAAAAAGTTACTTCTATTAAACATAAATTATTGCTCTTTCAATAAATTGCTACTTCTCACAAATTTCTGACAATTCTGCCCAGTTTTAAATGAATGCAATTGCTTCATTCCACCATTCTATCCATTAAATAATCATATACTTTTATAAACAAATAAATAAATAATACGAAGGAATGTAGGTTTGCATCTATTGAAACGTGAGTTTATACTGTTTAGTCTTATTTATAAAATATTTAATTGATATAAGAGAGAATAGAACAAAACTCCACATTTATTTCTTGAACACTTCCAAATATATATACACAAAAACAAAACTTCCCATAATTCATTTCAAACTCAACCTTCTCTTAATATCAAAAGAAGTCTTCATAAAATTGATAGCCTCAGAATCAAAAAGATTTATCATCAAAGTCTCATTTATTCTTCTTTTTAACTCATTCTTTTCATAAAAAATAACCGAAGCATTGTTAAACAATATTTTATGACCTGTATTTAATTCATGAATATATAAAGCTGAGTTAAGATACCGATGTTTAATTCTATTTATATGAACTTTAATCCTTCCATTAAGGCTAAACTTACTCTGGCCTACATAAAACTTACCACAACTACATGGAATCTTATAAACAATACCAGGAATAGACCTACTATCAATAGACTGTTTTGAACCATTAAGTAATTAATTCAAATCAGAACCTTTCTTCCATGCAACCTTTCTTCCACCTAACAAATGACTATTCTTATAAACCAAATTATATATTGCTAAAGCATTCAATCCACATAAAAACTCTTCTAATTTCTCTTTCTGAATAACAAACAAACTATCATCAACATACCTAAAAATAATTTGGTTTATAAGAATAGTCATTTGTTAGGTGGAAGGAAGGTTGCATGAAAGAAAGGTTCTGATTTGAATTCATTACTTAATGATTCAAAACAGACTATTGATAGCAGGTCTATTCCTGGTATTGTTTATAAGATTCAATGTAGTTGTGGTAAGTTTTATGTAAGCCAGAGTAAATTTAGCCTTAATAAAAGGATTAAGGTTCATATAAGTAGAGTTAAACATAGGTATCTTAACTCAGCTTTATATATTCATGAATTAAATACAGGTAATAAAATAGTGTTTAACAATGCTTCAGTTATTTTTTATGAAAAGAATGAGTAAAATTAATTGCAGAAATCAGTATGTTTTGGCATATTTTACTACATACAAATAATTGCAGAAGTTTTTCGAATATAAAAACATTATTTTTAAAAAAGAAGAAGTTTAAAATCAAAATCAATTTTAAAATTTTATTGAAACGCTGGTTTAATGTTTCTGCATATCATTTAAATAATAATAAAAAAATAATTATCTTATCTGAACATATACTGTTAGTGATGTATTTACTATTTAATTTGTTTACTATTTGAATAATGGTAACTGTCTTCAAATAATTAACTAAAACTACTCTCTGCTTTTTATCGTCAATTTTGAAGTAATAAATTATTTTGTTCTAATTATTATTCTTAAATTTAAGTGTGGATGAATAAATTAATAGAGCCTGAATGTCATAAACTTGGAACAATTTTATATAAAAATGTAGAATTTAATAACTTATGACAAACATTTTCATTTAAACTCTACATGTTATGTTTTTGGAATTGTCTCATATTTATGGACCATGTAAAAATCATTAATTTAAAAGTGCTCATAATAACTAAAAGAAATGGATATAATCACATTTATGGAATTCACCTACAATTTATAATTATTACTTTATGATGTGTATGTATTGTTCAAGACAATTTTACATTGATTTCATGGATAATATTTAATATTCTAAAATGTTGTATACACTTTAATTTATATATTTAAGTAAAAATGAATTGATTGTAATTTTATTGTTATATGAACTTATATGTGAAGTTCATGACTTATAATTTTACTATCTTTAAATTAAACTCATGATTGAATAAAATATTTATTCAAGGGAATAGTGCTTTGCATAAAAAGCTTGAGAATTATTACTAAATTTATGGTGTGTGTCAACCTCTCATGAAGTGTCTTATGAGTCTTTCCAGAATTATATTCCTATACTCATGTCACTTATATTACATTGTTAATATGTTTATATTTTAAGCAATATAATTCAGTATATTAGTTGTCCTTTTAAGTATCTCAATGTTGGTCTTTTAAGTATGTTGGTCTTTTAAGTATCTCAATGGCTTCTCTAATTTAGCACTGGTATAGATTATCATATCTGGACATGATCTTGGTACTAGAAAAATTAATTTTATGACCTGAATCCATAGTATGGAGTGAGAGTGCAAAATTAGAGAAGCCATTGAGATAGTTAAAAGACCAGATTGTATCATTAAGCGAGATGATACAAGCAAACTTCCTCATATTTGGAAAGATTTTTTTAAAAAACATTCTTAATTTAACATTTTTGTTATTGGTGGAACTTTAACGTTTTTTTCAAATCAGTGATTGTAGCGCCTCTACAACAGTCTTTCTACTTTTTATCACTCAGTGTTTGACTTGTGTTACCAAGTCGAAACATCAGTATATTGTATCCTAATTGGTTCCAATATATATATATATATATATATATATATATAATTTACACGCATAATAAAACTGATATATAAATATATGTTAAAATGTGAAAAATTGCATTCAATTTTAAATATTCCTATCTTGCATTGGTGGTAAAGAGGTCAGTGCGACTGCCTTGCACTTGCAGGCAGTTGCCTGGGTTGCGGGTTCACGTCCCGGCCGATGCAATGACACTTGAAAAAAAAAATTCCTGTTACCAAAAAAAATAATAATAATAAAAACAAATATTAACAATTTATATTAAAATTAAATGAACTGTAGTAACATTAATAGTCACTAGGGAATAATGGATATAACCATGTTCTCTATCAAGTTAAAATGCATAAGATATGCTTTATTTTTTTAAATACAAGAAAGTCTTTGAAAGATACCGTCAAACTTTATGCATTTACAAATGAGATCATAAAGATCATAGTTAATAAATTTTAGTTTCTTTCAGTATATAAAAATAAATGAAGTTCGGGATTTTGATAGAAAGCTTAAGATTTGCTTATACATATACAATTAGGTAATAGAGATAGGGAAAATACATCTTTCAAAGACTATCTTGTATTCAAAAAAATGATTACATACGTCCAGAGATATAAATGCATACAACACATATATAGGTAGGTGATTCCATAATGACTGATATAAATATAAACCAGTGCGAAATAAGCAACAAAAGTATGAGTAATAATGTTATAATATCATATATGCTTTCAATTAGAAAATAATAATAATAAACGTATTACTCGATGTCAAGACTAACAATGTTCCATACACTTTATAATCCAAACCATATCAAGCTATCATGACAACTAAACATACAGCCTGTAATAACCTGCAATCTACAGTGATATACAACTCTGCAATAATTAAATCAATGTGCAGTTTTTTGGAAGGATTATATTTTATACATTGTATACATATCCTTTAATAAATAAGAATACATATGCACTTAAAATATTTATCAGTATTATATCTTACATAATTAAAATTGTAGTTGAAATAAAATTAGTAGCTGGAATAATAATTGTATTGATATCAAAGAAAAAATACTAAACTGAAATTGGATTTAATAAATATATGTAAAAAGTATTAAAATATTGTCAATATTAAATAAGCAATTGTTCATTATTTAGAAGTTGTTTTCACCAAATGCAATTTGAATTAAAATTATTAAATGTAACAAATTACCCTCATTATTTTTTATACTGAATTTTTCTTATATATGAAAGTAGAGATAATTGAATTTAGAAATTCTCAGTCTATATTCCTCCTCCAGTCCATATTGTACAACCAATTCACCAGACCACATATATGCAAAAATATAATCTCCAAAAATACCTTTTTTCATGTAGAACCTACACATAATGGTTGCTATCCTAATATAACCTGAACACTGATTGTATTTGTGTGTATGATAATCTGGTCCAAATGATGATTGCTGTTTCTGGACAAATTTGGGATCATGTATATTTTTTGCATAAATGTGGTCTTATGTATCAATTGTTTGAGAAGAAGTGGGTGATGAATTTAAACTGAACAGTAGTTCAAATGTATCTATATAAACATAAATAACAAAACCAAAAGTCAATTACATTACAAGGTATTTTTGATTGACCCCGCATATTTATTGCGGTCATATATCCTGCACAAAGTAAGTAATCCTCTTCATAATAAATAGCCTGATAATTTCTCGCAAGAAATTTACAATTGACTTTTGAAACAATTGGTAAGGTAATAGTCATGAGGTCTTTACTATTGTCATTACTGCCTGTAAAAGAAAATGAATTGACAAAGTGAGAAAAATAATAGTATATATATATATATATATATATATATATATATATATATATATATATATACATATACACACATATATATATATATATATAATAAAATGTCTGTTAATTAAAAACAAAATTGTAATTATAATTGAAATAATAAATTTAATGGTTTACAAACTATAGATTATAAATAAAATGTCCATTAATTAAAACAAAATTGTAATTAAAATAAAAATAATAAATTTAAGGTTAATAAACTATTATAAACAATCTTTAAATCAACAGAAGTACTTTCGATTAATTTCTTAAACCTGCCTCAACTGCCATTAAATCAAAAAAACAAGGTGGAAGCAAATGTCATAAATTCAAACCCCACAAATCTCATGTTTTAATGTTAGCAGCTTGTCTATTTATCAAATGCATTTTATTCCTATTTATAAAAATTGCCTCCTTAATTTTTGTTTTATTATGGTTTCTCACTTCATGAAGAATTTTCACATTTTCAAAATCAAATTTAAATTTATATTTACATGATTTTCCATGATCAAAGACAACTGAAGTCAAGCGTTGTTAGCCAAGAGGTATTTGCAGCTGCCTTGCAAGCAAGTAGTTGGTTGCAGATGGTTGTGGGTTCGCCTCCCAGCCGATGCTATGACATATGGAAAAAAAGATAACTGAAGGAGACATTAAATCACTATTATTTTTACTTTTTACATGCTTTTGAACCCCCAATCTCTTCTCAATACTACACTTAGATTCATCTATATATGATAGCATACTGTCACAAAAAATTTGATATATATTACTTTTATGCTTGACAGGTATGACATTCTTAGAATTATTGACTAATTTAATAATATTGTTTGGAATATATAATGAAACATTAAACATATTCTTATATATATTTTAAATTTTTTTACTTGTGAATTTGAAAAAAAATGGAATAGATATGTATTGTTTACTATTAATCTTCATTTCCTTTAAACCATTAGTACTTCTTTTTAAATTGACATAAAGTATTGCTTATTTGTTAAATTTTATAACCAACATCAAACAATTCCTTGGCAAATATCTCAATATTTTTCAGTTTATCACTTTGGTAATGACAAAATTTTTCATTACAAACAAAAGATCTAAAACTTGCTATCTTATGCATAATTAGTACATTTTATTTACAATTTATATATCCCCTTTTTGCAGTGGCTTGATTATTAATTTATAATTTAATATACTGTTATCTCATGTAATAATTAAATCCAAATATTTAATATTTTTGTCCCATTTCTTTTCAATAGTCCATTTCAAGCCATTCAACTTATTTAATTCCTTTACAAGCAAATTTATACTATTAGTATATCCATGAAAAAAAAACATCATCCACATACCTTTTGTAAGTTCTAATATCTCAAAAAGTACACATATTTAAAATACCACTCTCATATGTAGATAACACAAAATTGAAAACTTGTGCAACTACAGGCAAACACATAGGCCAAATCATTAGATATTTTCTAATATTGACTTTAAAAAGATGCAACAAAGTTTTTATTAAAAAAATTTAAAGAATTCAACAAGAAATTTTATCATATATTTACATATACCTTTACTTTTTAATGTATGTTCAATTATTTTTATTTAATTCATTCTGTGAATAGAACCATACATTTATCTTACATCCATTCAAGTAGTAACATCATTCTCATCAATCACCAAATTTTTTATACTAAATTATATAATAAATTTTAGAAAAAAATGATTTTTCATTTAATAAGCGATGTCCACAAACTTATAATGAGTTAAACTTTATTAATTTATCAAATAATAAGTCACGTTTGATTCAGAAATATTTTTAGTCATGGAGCTAAATATGTCAGTGATAATTGGAATGATTATAATTTTGAAATAATTGCAGCTGTTCAAAATTCATTTGAAATGATTCCTAGTAATGATCATTTTTCCAATAATAATATTAAGAAAATTTATTGTAATAAATTTAATACAATGCCTTAAAATAAATCACAGAAATTGGCTATTTTGTAATTTAAATGGAGATTGAAGAGTGATAATATAATTAGTTTGAAAAAGAGACAAAGGGCTGTGAATGTGTTTAATGATGAAATGTCAATGTATTGATAAAGTTAAAGTGCAAATAAAGAACCTTGGGTTTTTTTTTCGATTGAAGATTTTAATATAGGTGGTCAAAGAATAAAATTTATTAACAATATTTTAAAAAGTGCTAAAAATAAAGCTTTAAGTAATACTGCATACTATATAATATATCCTTCTTGTGCTGTATGTCCATGTATTTTTGCAAATATAAAATTACATAAAGAATGTAATTCTTTGTGAGTTATGATAGATTTTGATGGTTCATTCATGTATCAGATTTCTATATATATTGGTAAGTTTTTACAAGACTTTTTAGGATTTGGAAAAAATACTATTGCTTCATCTTTTGACTTTGTAAGCAGTAATAAAAATTTGGTGATTGATGAGGACAATGTTATTGCTTCATTGGATGTAACATAAGTGTATGGTTCTATTGACTATTTCAATGCCATAAAAATAATTGAACATGCATTAAAAAATAAAAATATTTGTAAATATGTGATAAAATTTATTGTTGATTCTTTAAATTTTTTTAATGATACCATTGTTGCATTGTTTGAAGGTCAATATTATAAAATGTCTAAAGGCCTATGGGTCTACCTGTAGTTTCACAAGTTTGAAATTTTGTGTTATCCACATATGATAGTGGTATATTAAATATGTGCACTTTTGGAGATATTAAAATTTACAAAAGATATGTAGTTGATGTTTTTTTTGTTATTGGAAATACTAATACTATAGATTTGTTTGTAAAGGAATTAAATAAGTTGAATGGAGTTTAATGGACTATTGAAAAAGAACAGAAGAAAAATATTAAGTATTTGGATTTAATTATTACAAGAGATAACAGTATATTAAATTATAAATTAATAATCAAGCCACTGTGAAAAAGGGAATATATAAATTCTAAATCAAAAGTTCAAATTATGTATAAGATGACAGGTTTTAGCTCTTTTTTGTTTTGTAATGAAAATTATGTTATTACCAAAGTGATAAACTGAAAAATATTGAGATATTTGCCAAGGAATTGCTTGATGTTAGTTATAAAATAGAAAAAAAATAAGGAATACTCTATGTCAATTTAAAAAAAAAATGTTATAATGGTTTAAAGGAAATGAAGATTAATAGTAAACGATGGATATCTATCCCATTTATTTCAAATCCACAAGTGAATTTTTTTAAGGATATATATATATAAGAATGTGTTTAATATTTCCTTCTATTTTCCAAACAATATTAATAAATTAGTCAATATTTCTAAGGATGTCATACCTGTCAAGCAGAAAAGTAATGTCATATATCAAATTTTTTGTGATTGTATGCTATCATATATAGGTGACTCTGGGTGCAGTATTGAGAAAAGATTGAGAGAGCATGAATTGTGATATAAGCATGTAAAAAGTAAAAACAATGGTGATTTAATGTTTCCTTCAGTTTTCTTTGATCACGAAAAGACATGTAAATATAAATTTATATTTGATTTTGAATATGTGAAAATTGTTCATGAAGAGAGAAACCATAATAAAAGGAAAATTAAAAACACATTTTTTATAAATAGGAATAAAATGCATTTAATGAGTAGACAAACTACTACACTAAAATATTTGAATTGATAACATTTGCTTCTGCTTTGTCTTTTTTTAAAATTCAATTGCAGTTGAAGCAGGTTTAAGAAATTAACGGAAAGTACTTCTGTGGATTTAAGGATCATTTATAATACTTTATTACAGTTAAATATATATATATATATATATATATATATTTAAATAAAGTATAGTATTGCATATATATATATATATATATATATATATATATATATATATATTGCATTCACTAAACTCAATGTAGTTATAAAAGACTTGAATTCAAAATTTGAAGCTCCCTACATCTGTCTAATGCACCTTATACAACTGATACATGTGACGACATATATGTGTAAAAAATAATGATCTCCAATGTGTCTTTCATTCTTCTGAACGAGCACTCATCAGTGGGTCTAGATCACCATCTCTTATAACATATATACAATCAGTGCACATTTTATATTAAGAAAACAAATATTTAAACTTTAATTGACTAACACCAATTTTCTCCACTCTCCAAATCAGCCATTCATTTTATTAAAAATTTTAGGATGGAATGTTTAATACCCTTGTTGATGCCAAATTTATTGTCATATCCATGTTGACCTTAAGTCCATTTAACTTCACATACATAGGACATTAATGCAACCATTTAATTATACAAAAGAGGGATAGGCAGAATATAGGCCAAATATGTAATATTTAAATATATGTATACAGTCTATACTAAATTCAGTGTAATTATAAGGGACTTGAACACTCAAGGAGTCTGCAACGGTCTAATCTATTTTATATAACTGATACACATGTCCACATAATTAACTTATGTGTACTGACTAAGCAATTAATATGTATATTGAAAACCATTTGTCTTTTACATGTATATGTGGTCATGTGTATCAGTTCTATAAAATGGCTTATACAGATGTAGAGAACTTGATAGTTCAAGTACCTTATATATATATATATATATATATATATATATATATATATAATAATATATATATATATATATATATATATATATATATATATATATTGTTATTGTAGTTGTGATCTTATTCACAATGACCTTAGCCATCGGAAATGTTGAACTAAACTTTAATCATGATTTGTATCTGATAGGATTTAAAAAAATGCTAACATATTGTATAAGTTTGAAGAAATAAATGTGAATAGCCATAAAATCATAATTTAAATAGTTATTTCTGAAACCGCATATTACTATATTTTATACACACATATAAGTGAAGTAAATTGAATGTTAATTGTTAAATTATTTAAAATAAATACTAAAAGAAATTTGTACAAACATATATGTGTGATATCAATTATTTTGTGTTATAAGTTTTTACGTCATTGGCAAACACTTGACAATGGCTTAAACAATGACAAACTAATCATGGTAACGGACAGAAGTCAAGGGTTACTCTAAACTACTCAAATACGAATGAATTAGTAAAGCATAATTTAACCTCATTAATTATCATCGTAATATATGACCAAACACAGCAATATTCACAGAAAACAAGATTGAAATGGATAGGTCAACTTCAGAAAAAAAAATATTAAGAAGCATTTTGTTCAACATGGAAACTCGTTTGAAATCTTTTTTTTTTTTTTTATTTAACCTTGTAAAACAAATTTGTCACAGGATTTAGAAAAACAAACTAGAGACTTTACAGATAAAATTTATCAGTCGGTGAATTAAAAAAAATCATTTCAAACTTCTAAAGAAACATGTAGAATATGCATATATATATAGCTAATACGATAGACGCCACAACAAGCAAATTTTATCGCGTTTTAAGAAAACATCTTTTGACTTCAAGCTGTATTTGAACTTAAATTTTAATACATAGGATGCCAGCACAATGTGTTTTTGTTAGAACAAATGATTGTTGTGGGTAGTAGAGTGTCAATCCCATAACCATGGAAATAATATAGTCATAACTCTACATTTATAGCTTCTGACACACTTACTTCAGGCAGCATGGAATGGCTAAAAAAAAGAATGGAAGAAAACCAGATTGCATCAAGGCAAAATTGTCCACAGTACCCTACTCAACAGCAACAGTGAACTAATCACGCTAAGGAGAGATGAGTATGCAAACAGTATGTACAGTAAAGTGTGAAGAACTTTAATGAAATGAGCCTGATAATCGATTCTTAAAATAATTCCTGAGATATATATTTATTATGTTACGCGTTATGAATATTTTTTATGAATGTATTATTATTAATATCTTGTGGGAATGTTTATTATTAAGATTCAACGTTGTGGGAGAAATCAATTTAACAGAACGTGAAGAGAGAGGGATGGGAGGGAACTTTAGACCAAATTATTATTTTTTAAATAAAAATTTGATTCCCCACCCTAAGCGCTTGATAATTGTTCGCGACCATGTTCTTGAAATTTGGAGGTAAGAATTTATGATTATTTTTTTTCACATTAAGGACACACACTTAAGAAAGCAAAGTTGGAGAATATTATTTGTTTTACATAATAGTTACTTAAATATTTCTGTACAAATAATTAACGTCCTTGATAAATCTGTTATGCTATCATAATTAATAATGTTTCTTTATTATTATGTGATAAATGACATGAAGGGGGGGGGGCTCTAGGCAAGTTAAATTATTACAACTTGAGCCACAAGTTGAATCAATGTTGATGTTAAATAACAAATTAATTTTAGTTAATTAATTACATATATAATAAAGCCATTAATATGATTTTAATTAGAGATGCTCACTGTAGATATTTAAACTGTAAATATGTATGTATAATCTCATGTCCATTTGTAAATATTTTTAATATCTCTTTAATTCATTCAAGTTTATTTATTGTTCAAGTAGTTTTTTTTTTTTTTTTAAATAAATGTTGTAAATTTTGTTGATTAGAGGAAGTCTCTCTAATTTATTGAATAAACCTTTGCATTCATCTATAAAGCCAATACCACATATGTCTGTCTGTCTGTCTGTCTGTCTGTCTGTCTGTCTGTCTGTCTGTCTGTCTGTCTATCTATCTATCTATCTATCTATCTATCTATCTATCTATCTATCTATCTATCTATCTATCTATCTATCTATCTATCTATCTATCTATCTATCTATCTATCTATCTATCTATCTATCTATCTATCTATCTATCTATCTATCTATCTATCTATCTATCTATCTATCTATCTATCTATCTATCTTATAATGGTCAGGAAAATCAGGTCTTACTGTATCTACTGTACAGGGCACCACCAGGCTATTTGAACCTGGAAAATTTATATAGTAGGCAGATACATACTGTTAAAATCCAATTTTATTTTATTATAGACCATTAGCCTCAGTCACTAGCTCATGGAGCAGCAGAGATAATGTATACTTTATTTTTTAAAGAAACAAAGATAATAAAAATAAGAATAAGCCACTTCCAGATTAAGAATACACAGAAATATTTATTTTGCACATATATAAAATTTAGAATTATTTTAGTATAATTTTTACTTTAGAATTTAATTTACATTTTTAACTTTTTATTTTAGAAGTTTGCACAGTTGAATTTATTAATATTTTATTAAAGTGTTGAGTATGGCTAGACTACGTAGATTGTACTCCAAAAGAAAATATTCTATATCCTTTATTTAACCCCAGGCCAAAAGTTTGCTGTCAAACTAATGTCAATCTATCTCATATATTGATGTATTCAATGCAGCATGAATATGACAGCACAATACCATACTGTCAGGAATGCACATCTGAACAGCATGGTTATAGAGAAGAAATTGTCTTTCATCCTGTACAGGAATGTTACATCTGTCTAGTGAAAAAAACAATAAAAAAGAACACTCCATAGGAAAGGATTGCAATCCTTTTTGCCATCTTACTATCCCATTCCATAGTCTAAAAGAGTGATCCAAGGAGCAGGGAAATACCATCTGCTTCCTATGGTCAATAAGAAATGGGACTTATTTTGCATAAGTGTGGCATATCATGTGATCCTGCACATAGCAGACATTCATGCTACATTTACTACTTACACCAATACATCCAATCCATTGTCCCAATTTAACTGTGAAACAAATGACCTAAGATTTACCCTCCCTTAAACTAACATAACTTTATGTATGTATGCAGCCATTCATGCCTGACTTAAATTTAACATGATTTAATTAAAGGTTTAGCTTAACAGTAAAAAATCATAATAAATACTTAAAAGAACAGAAAAAATAAATTAATGGAAATGGTTAAAGAAATACATTCAATAAAAATAATAATTAATAACTGATTTAGTTGGTCAGATAGGAATTTCTATTCCTATAATTTAAATACTGGGAAAGTTTTATACCTAGTGTTCATGAATTATCTAAAGTTCTTATGCTTCTAAAATATTGGAAAATATTTTTTTAGAATTAAAGTTTATTAGTTAAAGTTCTTACTGTTTAGTACTTTCTAGTTGCTTGTAATTTGGAAAATGTTAAATCCCACGATGTCCTGAGGAGATTGGTATGTAGTTCGCCATTGGTCCTTCATTGTAGCTGATATTTTATTGATGGGCCCTGATGTCCTGTAGTCCACAATATGGGAAAATGATATTTAATTTCTTTTTTTAGAACAACTGAAAAGATTCAAAGTGCAACTTTAAATCCAGTCTCCTCCAACTCTCCCCACACTAACACATATAACACACCTCTAATATATTATTTCCATTTTTTATATTAAATTTGCAGGTTAACTCAACATTACATCATGATGATGATGATCCTTTCACTGAGGTTTTTTCCTGAAGGATACCTTTTGTTGGCTATTGTTCCTATTGGTTTTTTCTTCTCTCCTATCTTACCTTTAATTATAAATTTTGAGATGCCCAAAGGGTAGTTTACTTTAACTAATTGAAAATAATCATTTCCATTTTATACAATAGCGTTAATTAAATTATATACATTCTTAAAGATATATATTTATTTTTAAATCTTTTAAGCTTTTTCTTAAAATTTGGTTTTAAAATACTTTCTTTTTAAATAGTTTTCATTTAATAATTTTTCATCTGTGCGATCTTATATATATATACACAAGTTTAGATGATTTTTAATTTTCAATTTTTAATTATTAAAAAAGAAGTTTTTATTTGCGAACTTTTATTTCTATGGCTAATTTTATTTATTAGAATGTAACAACATGTGTGCCCGTTACAATATATATGCACATACATATATTAATATATCACTATTATAAAAGTTTGTATATAATGTTCATTTTAAACAAGGAAAATATTATAAAATATTTTTATATAAGAAAATTCACATCATCATCAGCATCAATCATTATCAATCCACTTCAGGATGAAGGTATCTCCAATTTCAACCCATCTTCTCCAATTTTTAGCTTCTCTTTTCCACATCACCCCTGCACACTTTCTTATTTCATCCATTCCATCTTACATGTGGTCTCTTTCTATGTCTTTTACAATTTCTTGAAATTCAGTTTCAAATTTCAATTATCCATATATTATCATATCTTCTAGCAATATGTCCAGCCAAACTCCACTTCAGTCTTTTAATTTTTTCAATGAGGTCAGTAGAAATGTTTGTTCTCTTACACTTATATTGTGTTTTCGAACTCTTCTAGTTACTCCCAACATGCATCTTTCCATACTTCTTAAAGTGGTCTGAAATCTCTGTATTACTTTTCTATTAAATGGCCAAGTCTCAGATCCATAAGTAAGAATTGGTAAAACACATTTATTAAAAACCTTCCTTTTCAAACACCTAGGTGTATTCACTTTTAGTATCAAGTTATTTCTACCAAAAACACTCCAAACAACATTATTTCTATGATTAATTTCATCCATTATGTTTCCATCTGTATTAATAATTTGACAAAGATATTTGTAACTGTTAACTTCCTCAAACTCATCATAATCAATCATTATTTTAATATTTTGAGAAAATCCATTAGGCATTACTTTAGTCTTTTTAACACTTATCTTTAGTCCTTCTTTCCTACTTTCATCTGATAACTCCTGCAACATTTCCTGCAGCTCTGAAGCATTATTTGCAAAAAAACAACTACATCATCTGTAAAATATAATTTACTTTCACTTATTTAGCTTCCCATATTAATGGACAAAATATTTTTTGCAGCACTACTGTAAAAATTTTTGAAGATAAGGAGTAACCCTGTCTTACACTCTTCTCAATGTTGACTTTCCTACTACCATTATGTAATTTAATTGTTGCTGTTGCATTTTATAAATATTTTTTTAAAAATATGATAATATTATTTAACTACACCTTGATGATCCAGTGCTTTAATCACTGAAGAAATGTTTATAGAATCAAATGCCTTTTCATAATCTACAAAACCAAAACATATTGGCAACTCATAATCATTTGTCCTTTGTATAACATCTCTCAATACTTGAATGGGATCTACTGTACTAAAACCACTTTTAAATCCAGCTTGTTCCCTTGGTTGGTGGAAATCCTATGTTCTCTGTAGATGAGTTGAAATTATATTGATAAAAAAATTGTATAAGACTGATAAAAGACTGATAGGTATGTAATTTTTAATATCTTCCTTATCCTCTTTTTTAAATATTAATATTAATAATACATTCTTCCAATCATCTAGTACATCAATATTATTTAGACATTTGGTCTACAACTTTGCTAAAAAAATATATTTCTTCTCCTGCTTTTTTTTAATATAACATTAATAATTCCATCATTACCTGGAGCATTTTCTTTCTTCATACATTTGATTGCATGTCCCACTTCTTTATTTAAAATTCTGGGCAATTAGGAATCTATAATAAATATAAGAGGTACTTGATCTTTATTACTATAGAATTCTTGATAAAAGTATTCTACCCATTTCATGATGTCAACTCTCTTTTTAGTAATAATTACATCTTTTTTATTGCAGATATAAATTTTCTACCAATAGTAAAATGTGCTTTTGCAGTCTTGAGTCTTTTATTATCTTCTATAGCTTTCCTTGCTAGTTCACAGTTATATTGTCCTATATTATATTCAACTCTTTTCTGCACAATTTTACAAAATTCTAGATATTCAATCCTTTTAATGCATCATTTTTTGTATATCTTAATATTTTTTCTTATCTTCACAAATACTTTAGTCTCAGTAGAAATTTTATTTGTCAATTGCTGCTTTTTTCTACCAGCTATATTTGTAGCAGATTTTAAAAATGCATCAGTTATTTCCATATTAATTTCATTCAAATTTGAATCATGTTCAAAATCTACTAGTACTTGAAAACGATTTGTAAATTGTAATTTAAATTCATTAAAATGTTTCTGAAGATTAGGAATGTCAATTGAAATATTGTTTTTCTTATTAAGTTTTGACTCTCTAGTTTTGCATTAACAAGCATCTTACATTTACTAATTGGTGATCACTCCTGCATTAAATTTATGAAGAACATTACAATCTTGAAATATGTATTTTCTATTAAAAATCCAATTCTGCTGTACCTTCATTTGGAAGCTCCAAGTCCATTTCCTTTTAACATTTTTTTAAAAAAAAAGGAATTCATAATATAAAGTTTTTTTTTTTTCTGCAAATTCCACACATCTATGTCCTATCTCATTTCTATTACCATAACCAAAATTACCTACAGCACTTTGATCCACCATTTGTTTACCAATTCTAGTATTAAAGTCTCCCATAACAAGATTAAAATGTTGTTTACTCTCATCAAAAGCTTTTAGTACATCCATATAAAAATCTTCTACTACTTCATCCCTATGAGAACTTGTTGGGGCATAAACCTGAATTATTTGCATTTCGTATCTGCTTTAAGTTGTATAAGTAATTTTACCACTCTATCTGATACATCATAAATCTCCACAATGTTGTTTGTTCACATTTTATTTATAATGAATCTTACTTCAATTGTATTTCCAATATTTTTTTTATCTTTTTACATTAGAAAACTTGTTCACTTTTTAAATCAATTGTCTCCTCATCTTTTCTTCTAAGTCCACCAAGTCCAATAATGTCCCATTTAATATAAGACAGTAGTTCTTCTAATTCTTGCTATCTTCCTTCACTTAAACATTATTTGAAGTTGTAAGTACCTAAATAAAAATTCTTCATAAAATGGCAAGCTGTGTCCCCAATCAGGGGAGTCTTAGCATCCTCCACCTTCAGCCACCAACTGATGCTTTAGTTGGTGACTTTACAGCCTCCAGGAATAAGGGTCATGATTTATTTTTGTCTGTCATAATTGTATATAACATAAACATTTGTACCTTTTACACAAACATTCATTTTGCCTTATCAAGCAACTGAGAAGAAAGACTTTGGTATTTATTGATCTTAAACTCAGAGATAAAAAGCCAATATACTCACCACACTGGCTAATGCATGTTGGTGAGCAGCCTATCCATGTTTGCATACTATATTAATAATCACACAGTAATAACAATTGCAACAACAAGAACATATGTAATGGACATTTGGAATTTGCCCTGCTCATTTCCTTTAAAGCATCCAAGCAGAATTAAAGGGTCTCCTTTCAATTAATAGCAAACTCCTTTCCACAGACAAAAATAAAATACACATAAATGTATTAATATGGTAAATGATCCAATAAAATTAAGAGGGAAATGGTCACTGTTACATTATATATATATATATATATATATATATATATATATATATATATATATATATATATATATATATATATATATATATATATATATATATATATATATATATATAACAGGAACCCATCTAACATAAAAATATTAAAAAAAAAACTTTTTACTACTTATACTATGTCTAATTACTTATTATTTTAAATCAAGTTCTAATTAAATTGTTTTTAAACATATTAATCTTTAACATGACATTTTAAGAGGACTCCATTACTAATTCAGAGTAGTAAATATGATTAATATTTACATATCAATCAAATCCCTTGTCAGTCTGAGATTTAATAAAAATATTATATCTTTCCAGACTGACGTAACTCTCTCCAGCTGCATGAAATGTGAAACACCTCATGGGGATTATTTCTAATGTGTTTAAACCCAGGGTGCCATTCAATACATACACGGAAACCAATAAAATGTCACTAATACATTTCAACCCCTTGACCCATGGCTAATTCTTAAACATGAGACTGGCAACACATTTATGTGATAAATGGAGAGAGAGAGAGAGAGAGAGAGAGAGAGAGAGAGAGAGAGAGAGAGAGAGAGAGAGAGAGAGAGAGAGAGAGAGAGAGAGAGAGAGAGAGAGAGAGAGAGAGAGAGAGAGAGATATGTAAACCACACTAATAATTTACATTAATTTATTTAAAAACAATAACAATAAAAACAAAAATAATAATATGTAAACCATATAAGAGATATTATACATTTAACAAATATGCATGCTTATGATATGAGTTCTATTCATGGCAAGATTTTAACGTTTAATACTAGTATTTACAACTTTAACTTTTAATAATGAAGTCATGGATAATATTTACTTAGGTGTAAGTAAAGTACAGTTTGTGGTTTATATATGTGGTTTAAACACAGTCTCTAGTATCCATGAGCAGTTTAGATACAATTTCTCGTTTTCATAAGTGGGTTAATCACATTCTTTGTTTTCCATAAGTGGTTTAAGAACAATTTTTGGTATTTTTATGTGGGTGATCAGCTTTTCTTCAGATCTGGTCATATTCCTGATAACCCTATGTATAACATAAAAACAGTTTCTTGGTTACTTTTTCTACAGAATGTCTGATTATCTTAATTTGACAGAGCGGGTTTAAATATTGACAGAAAGTGAGTCAGAGTAAACTACCATGACATTTGGCCATTGGCACAAAGGAGATGAAAGGAGGAAAATGAGAGAACACCAGTGTTTGGATCTAGCCACTCATTTTTTTTATTAAACAATAATAACACTAATATACCAAAACTACTCATTTCCCATAATAATTCAATATATTAATAATCTAATAATAATTGACTATAGAGAATTTATACCACTCTGATGCATCTTTTTTTCTCAAGTGTTAACCAGGTTATCAATACATTCTATTTTTTAATTAAATATTACATTCCTTTATTTTTTGTTTTTCTATTTTAAGTAATCTGATATTAGCTATATATTGTTCAACTAATCAGTCTGGAATGTTAATCTTCAGAGCCTGATTAGTTTTGTATGACTTATTTTAATTAATCCTAAGAATTTTTCTTTTAATTTAAAATATTTTTTACAAAGAGTATTTTTGATAGAATTATACTAAAAAAAAAACAACAACAAAAGTACATAAAAGAAAGATAAGTTATAATTAATCACTAATTTCTAACTTATTCCTAAATTTTCTTTCTATTTTAACTTTTTACTTTTTCAAACTATTATTTATTGAAATTATTTTTCTACTTCAAAATTTTATTTATTTATTTTTTTAAAAAAAAGCAAATCATGTAACCCTCACATACACACACACACTTATGCTATGCATGTATATACAAAACATTACAATATATATATATATATTTATATATATTGTAACCATATATTTTAGTATAAAATATAATAATTGATGTAACTAGTATAAAAATTTCTCTTTCTTCTTTTGGTGATTTGGTTGGCTTGATTTGCACTTTGAACAGATTACTCTCTTATATTATTTTAATAAATTTAAATTTTCTT